>JAABNX020000046.1:33326278-33346437 GCA_015163995.2 Mormyrus lacerda | reverse complement strand
TATCCATTGTGGTGGTGTATAGAGCCAAAAATGTTAGCATTGTGTCGATGTCCCAATATTTATGGACCTGACTGTAAGTGTTTCACTTCACTATGTCCTCCAAGAGACTTCTCAGTGTATGATATTGTTCTCAAAACAAGGTGAATGTTCAGGAACAAAAAAAAACCTAAATCATTTTTGCTAAAAACATAGTAGACAGAAATAGAAGCCCAAAAAACCATTAAAAGAACACTTAACAGACTTTAATAACTTGCTTAAGGTATTAGTCTCCAATAAAATAAAACAAATATTTGTTACGCTCTGAGCTATCTGGTTACTTTTTGAAAAAGACGTTGTTACTTAGTTAATTTCTATTTGTCTTTCCATCTGCCCTCCATCAGCTTCCCAGTGAGATATTGAATGGTTTGTTTTTAGCTGTGAATTCTGGGATTCTGTGCAACATCATTATTAAAGCTCTCGCTTTTTTCTCAGAATTATTAAATTTAGATTAAATTCTATTAAGCTTTATAAACTTTGTACCAAAATACCACATGTGTAATCAAACATAATCAATAAAATAACGCGTTATGACTTGATGAAGTTAACACCACGTATTAGTGTGTTATGGGCCTAGTTTAATTACTTTGATAGTGCAAGTATTAGAGAGATTTCAGCATCTAGGCTTTTGATAACATTAGGAGTCTGTTATTGCCATTTGGATGAATATGGACTTTTTGATTGTTTAAAAATTTTGCATAGGTGAAACTTGAACTTGGAAAGTGAGGTGGCACAGAAAATCTGGCAGATCAAAAATACACTTAAGGAGGCAGGTGTGGATTTGTCAGTGACTACTATCTGTGGAAGGCTCTGTGAATAGCAACACAGAGGTTACAGTGCTTGAAGAAACCACAAGATAGCCACAAAAACAAGATAGTCAGGTTACAAATTGCAAAGAAGTACTTGAATGAGTAAGAAATGTTCTGTAAAAAGATCTTATGGTCAGATGAAACCAAGGGTAACCTGTGTCAGAATGTGAAGAGCGAAGTATGGAGGCAGAACAGGACTGGCTAAGATCCAAAGCATACCAGCTCATCAGTGAAATTATGAGCGGTGGGGGTAGTTGGGGGTGTTTTATGGCCTAGGCATATACAGCCACAGGCTGTATGCTTATTTTCATTGATTATGCAACTGCTGATAGCAAAATGAATGCTGAAGTATACAGAAACAACATATAGACAATGAGTATTTCCTATTTAGCTATATTTCCTATTCAACATATCTGCTCAGCTAAAAGCAAATACCTTCAAACTCTTTGGCTTCATCATACAGCATGGTAATGTTTCCAAAAATTCTGCTAAAGTGACAAAAGTTTTTTAAAGCTAAAAACTGGAAAACTCTTGACTGGCCAAGTCAAGTCAGCCACCCAGTCTCAGTCGAAATGAGCAAGCTGTTTATATGCTGAAGAAAACAAACCTGTCTCTGACACAAGCAAAGGTTGAAGATGGCTTCAGCCCAGGCCTGGCAGAGCATCACCATTGAAGATACTCAGCACCTGAGGTCTCATTTTTCAACAGTACTTGCAAAGAGTTCTAAACTGTGTTTATGCACATTTTTTATGCATAGGATGCGCAAACATTTAGAAACACTCCATGCATACACACAAACTCCTAATGACAGAGAAGCATAACTGAAGCAAACCGATTAGTACATAGGATGCACATATACTCCTACTTAATTATCAACCTTGATTGACAAATATAATGAGCTAGTTCTGTTCGCAAAAAGTAGGTGCAGGCAGGTCATGATAATGACAATGAAGTCATGTAAGGTCCATGGGATCTGTGAGCTGCAGTCCTTTTTTTTTTTTTGGTGGTCATTTTCAGATCAAAGCACTTCACCTCTGCCGTCGTTCTCATTACAGTTGACTCAACAGTAACTGTAGGTCCTTCTCTTTTTTATGACCAGCTGCTATCAACATTCACTTTGTATGACTGTTCATGCACATGAGTAATAAATACCAATTTGCCTGTTGCATACTGACAATTCATGCACACACATTTAGGACAAATTATTTACGACTGGGGACTATGTATAAAAAGCGATGTCATTTCTACATGGTGCAACCAAAATGTATGAAATACCTAATTTTAAAACCTGAGAATGTGCACATTAACCACATGTGACACACATTGTTTGATTACAAATCTAAAATTGTAGCATACAGAGGCAAATAAATACATGGCTTTCTCCCAAACATTATGGACCCTGTATCTATTCATCCGAGTTAATCAAATGCTCTTTTCCCTGCAGACTTGTTGTCCGCTTACTGCCAGTGGCTCCCTGAGGCTTTGCACGAGAAGGTATCCAAGAGCTGGCCGCCTATTTGAGCTGACAGTGGACAGGTGGTCTCCTGATTGGCATCACAGTCTGTCCATCTCCACGACCTCCACAGTGCTGCAGCTCTCATCTTCTGCTCAGTCAGATATCAGGAACTCTTGAAGTTTCTGTTGAACTGTATTATTAAGAAGAGCTTGGATCTATTTTTGAGGACAGCTTTGGCCAGTCCTCCTGATGTGGCAGGATGATTTATTAAGCCTGAGTGTAGCACTATTTGTGTGCATCTAGTCTTTATGAGACTTTCATTTGTGTGCGTACATTTTTATGCATACACGTGTCATGTTTTACTTTTGAGTTCTGTGAGTGTAGTACTATGCAAAAAAGCACATTTGGAGACATATAAACAATATGAAATATGATACTTTATAGTCTTATTCAGGTAATGTCTGTTTTCATCTATGAAAAACTGTATTCCATGTTTGAAAATGTATATTTAAATATGATAAGGATAAATATTTTGGAGTGTGTAGTTGACGTCTCATTAAACGGAATCCGCAAAAGACCAGTCTCACCGTCAACAGTGAAGAGGCAACTCCGGGATTTTGGTTTTCTAGGCAGAATTGCAAAGAAGTAAGAAGTGCCAATGCAACTTGTGGGAGATGCTTCTGGAAGCACAGGGTGAAATCTAATCAGGTTACAAACTGACATCTAGAATGCCCAAGGTCTACAAGGCTGTAATTGCTGCAAATGGAGGACTATTTGACAACAGCACAGTTTGAAGAACACAATTATTTTATTTTCAATAATGATTATTTCTAACATTGTCAATGACTATTTCTTATTTATTTAGCTAGCTATATTTCCTATTCAAACTCATTTCGTGTATATTTTCACAAGGAAATTTCTAAGTGCCCCCGATCTTTTAAAAGTTAGTGCATATAATATTTATAAGGAGTGATTTGGAATTGCTTTTAATTTGTCTATTAAAATATTTTTAAAATCTGCAAAAAAAAAACAAATTTGCATACTTATTTATGCAGTGTGTCGTCGAAGAAGTTCCTGTTTTTGAACATAGACCAGTATCCCAAAGAGCTCGGGATCATCCAGGCACTTTTTCTGCAAATGTGAGCAGAGTCCTGAGGATTCTTATGCTCGTCAGTAGTTTCTGACTTGCTGCTTTCCCATGAATCCCCCATTTGACTCTCACTGTGGTTCAGTGGAATCCTAGGATCTTATGTAAAGCTTTGTAACTTTTTCTCAAATGATCTATTTCAACTTTTCTCTTATGACTTCTGGAGTTTCCTTTTATCGTGATATAGAAAGACTGTCTGACTATGATTTTATGTTCACTATAAGTGGGGTTTAGGTTCAACAGGCAGGCCGTATTCAATCAACTGAATCTATCTACTAAATTTGGTTAAGGTTAGGGGGCACATAATACAAGAAATCATGACTGAAGTCCCCCGCTGTTTCCCTAGTCTACTCAATTAATCAAAACTCTGACTGATAGCTGATAAAATTTTATCAAGAGTGTACTGTAGTGGTTCATAACCTCAGAATTACATTAAGAATTTCACTGGTTTATAAAGGAAAGTGTTTTTCTAATTTTTGATAGACTCAATGTATTGCACATATCGGTATCATAAATTCCGTTATAATTAGTTTGGCTTTGGATTTGCTTCATTTACGCTTCTCTGGCATTAGGGGTTTGTGCGTGCGCATGAACGTAGCGTTTGTAAGTATACACACATTTCTACGTACAGGAAAAAACACATGGAAAGTCTCACTTTATACACAATACAGAAGCGCCTACTTCTGATGATACAACAGAGGAAAGCCCCTAAGAGTTTTTACATGTCCTGCCCATTTTTAATTATCGCAGTGCTTAGTGTGTGCATAGTTTCTACACAAAATACTGAGCATATGGTAAGGAGGTTGGCCTCACAGTACTCTGTACCCCTGGGCCTCTTTCTAACCTGGGGGAGTAACTGTCAAGCACAACTCCAACGAGCTCATATCACTCTGGCATGCCTGGTGATTTCACGTCAACCTCCACCAAACAAGAAGTTGCCCACAGGCAGGCTATCATAGTGCTTCTGTAACAGGCAGTTATATCATAGGCAGCACTCTCTCCCACCCTGCACTTTACAGGCCTAGAAAGGAAACTATAATCATGCTGGTTGTTTGTTGATGGTCCGTGTCAAACTGTGTATATTTTATTGTAGCACTTGCAGTCAGTTGGTTGTTTGGCAATATACTGTAATATACTGTAAAGGATAGACGTAATGTTAGACAATGTAAAGCCTGCCTGATCTTACAGAATAACTATCAACCATAAATTATAAGCAGAATAAGTAAATTTCATTTAGTGAAGTGGAGTGAGGTGAGGGTGGGTGCTGGCAGTAAAATTTTGATTATGCTTTGCTAAATAAATAAATGTAAATGTAAAGGGACAAACAAGGCTCCAAAGGACATGGCTTTGCTTTGCTTACTGAGTAAGCTGTAGCGTTAACTTAAAATTGTTGCATTTCCCAACTCCCTTCACCAACCCAGCACCTGGTCAGTGCGTGCGCTACTTGTGTGTGCTTTTATCATTTTAACAGTTATTCAATTTTATTTACTATATCTATTTATTATTTCCACTTTTTTTTTATATCTTGGCAGGGTATTGCAACTCTAACACCGTACCATAAAAAGTTGTTTATGTTTTAAGCAGTGTTGTTCGTTTTACATTCTTGACAGTTACATGCTACTATTGTTGTTTTCGTAATATTAAAATGTTTTTGATAAAGGGGTGTGTGTTGAAGTACAGGGGATTCATTTTTTGTTTTTAACATGATATTGGATGAGGAATCATGGAATTTCACTGGTATTGGTATTGACTACTTATTTTCTGGTATCGTGGCATCCCTAGTAGTAACACCACTAAAAAGGCTGTCGAACAATGTATTTGCACTTTTGCCAGCAGGACCTTGATTTCAGCCTCATTAGCATTGTTCCTTGCTGCAACCTTGCTGCAACTTGTCGTTATCAAGTAGATGATTTGGGCTTTGTTTCAAGCTCATTTGTATGCTAATAATATTGCTTAAGGGACATGTCCATGGCGGAGCTCTAAATGGATTCAGCTATACACGATTTTACAGTCATTGGCCGCTTATAGATTGCCTATCTGAGAGGGTGGTGTATGTGTGTTTTATGTACACTCATTTTCTTTGAATCACACTTCAAAAATGATTGTAAACTAAATGTTGGATGGTTTCTACAAAACAGAGCCCCAGATTGCCAGATTACCACTCCAGCATTGTTTGAGCAAATCCAAGTTGGTGCCTGAACCTACACTTTGCATGTAGAGCGGTCAATTCCTGGTGTTTACAAACTTTAAGTGCTTTCTCATGCCTGAAGGGATTTTCTGTTATTTAAGTTGTGTAACAGTTTAATGCTTATGTTTTATCTTTTTAACATTTAATGTTTCCAACTAGGTGAGATATACATACAGTATGGGCCCCTTGCCTTGAAATGTAGTGTAGCAATAATTCTAGATGAAAAACATGTTGACAGATTTTTTTGTACTACACTTTCTTTAATTAACACCTGATAGTAATGCCAAACAACCTTGCTGAAAAAATTTAATCTAAAACAGATAATGTATAGAAAAAAATGTCTGGTATTCAAGTCCTGTCTGGCTGCCTTCTCCCATTCAAAGTAGTGAGTTATGTTAAGTGCACTTTTCTCTGCAAAAGTCTGAAGTGGTGTCATGTTACCCAAATGCTGTGACAAAGATGGGTTTTGCAACTAGAGCGTTTAGACTGCAGTTGGGCTGCCACCCCGGGGCAAATGTGAAAGATGATGTGTGGGAGCCACACCCTATTTACACACACGTACACAGGGTGTGGAAGGGCAGTTTCAGAATGGGCTGGGCTAGACACACCTCAGAAACACCCAGGTGAAACAGGGCAGCCATTAAAGCACAGCGTGAGAGTAGGGACGGCATTCCAGCTATAAATCCCCTAAAGAAGAAAGAAAAGTGAGATAGGACTCGGATTGAGCAAGACACGGGCGTGGCAAGCCACAAAGACTGTGAGAGATAAGAGTTGATAATCAGAGAAGTAGGACAGACAGTAGTACAGAGGCACACTTACTGCCCCTGTTACTCCACGCACGCGTGGAAAAAAGAAGAAAAAGGGGGCAAATCAGCTTGATTGTGACCTGCTGCCAGAACCGGAGACAGACGCAGAAGACGGAATAGAGATATTGTGTTTCAGAGAGAAATGAAGGACAAAGTGCAGCCAGCAGAAGACAGTATTGCAAAACTAGGTATGAAACTCTGTCTCTTGACATGACTTGTTATTTTGGACGGCGGTGCTGTTTTTGCATGTGTGCTGCTGTCTTGCTCAGAAATTAAAACACTGTCATTCTCTGCTTTTAAGTGCTGACATAAATGCTGGTGAATATTAACAATTGTTACTGCCACAGTATGTGCAGTGCAGTATTTCAGCTGTTTATGGGTATCCTCTCTCATATATAGTCTATGTCCCTGGTGGCTGCAAAGAGAAAGACACTTAATGTTAAAAACTTGTTTACTTGGGTATATCACTTCTATAGACGTGACAGTAAAACTGAGCAGCTTGCTGCACTTGCTCTATTGTAAAAGTTACTAAAGACTCTGTTTCTTTTTCTACTGTGACATATTTTACCAAGCTAAAATGCAGCTCTTAGATTTGGTATATGTCGTTTGATAATGTTTCTCACATTAAATTTACATATATTTATTTTGCAGATGCTTTAATATAAAGTTACAAATAAGCAGGGCAGATAAATTACTAGTGAGTTTGGCAGGCTACAGGGGGATGGAGCTCAAATACATTGTGCTGAACTTTAAAATTAATCGCAAACAGGCAAATTGGATTAATGGACCCCATGTCTATTACTCTGTAATATGTCAGGAAAATTAGATAAATTTAAAGTTACTACAGTGGGCAAAATGAACATTTGTCCAATTGCCTTTAGCACTGGAAATGGAAAATAATATTTCTGAACAGTAATTAGTCAGTTGTGAAATTCTGATGCTGCAGATACTCATAATTGAAGATTTACATGAAAAAAGTAAATCAATGAGCACTGAATCACCAGCTGGAAAATGTAGGTGGCATGTGAGCATAACACCTTCAACTGAGTCATGCTTTGAGCTTTTCATTGAGTGCCAAGCACCCACTAATATTCAGGAGGTGGTTTTGATAGCGATGCCAAACCTGGGCAGAGTATTCCACATGCTTGTAGGCAAATTCCAGCAGTCAGGTTGAAACGAGCCCCGCCAGATTCAGGCCAGGTCTTGTTTTGCTGGAGGTTACTCACATTCAAATGTAGGCTTTAGCATAACTGATCATGAGTTACTGCCCAGTTTGTTTCATTAGATGATAGTCTTAAGGATTAAAGGTCTATAAAAAAAATATGAATTAAAAAAATGAAACATTCACTGTTTTCCACTCTTGAGTTGTGGAAAATTACTTGCCTGGTGTATATGAAAGCTCAATATATCAAGAAACAGTACAAAAATGTGCATCATTAATGTTTTTTTCAAATTCTCAGGTATCTCCAAAACTTTTTTATTATGTGCAACTGAAATATATATTCTTGGTCCCTTGATTTTCTTGCTCCACCTGTTTTTACAAACCTACTAAGTGCTCATTCATCAGGTTATGCAGCCTGCACACTCCCCTGAGGCATTTTAATCTTGTTCAATCGTATTTATAGTGGGAGTGAAGATTGAACATTAGAAAGATTCCACACTGCAGTGCTTTCTGCATTCTGTAATTAAACTTTGTCATGAATGTCATATTCCATGCTCAGCCAATGGCAGCAAACTTCCTGCTAATGCCGTGGGGCTCAAGCTGGCAGGAGAGGAAGAAGACGTGTCATTTCCTGTGAAGATTCAGGGAGCAGGAGTTGAACCTTTTGAGCTTCAGGTGAAGCATGGTGTCTGACTGTGGACTGCTGCTGTAAACTAGGAATTGCTGAATCTCTCTGTATCTGCTGTATCTAGAAGGGCTGATTTGAGGAATAAAAAAATGCCTTTTAGTTAAGAAATAACATGCAACCTGAAATTGTGCAGCAGTTTTTCTGAGCTTTGGTGTCGTTTAAGGAGATGTGATGATGTGGATGTTGCTTGGCCTGTGTGGGTCCACTAATATGGTGAATATGTGGGGGTGTCATAATGAGCATTCTGTTCAGGTCCATGGGTTCTGGCTGGTCCAGGATGCACTTATGGCTGTACTGGGAAAGGAGGAAGTGGCCCCCCGCACCTCGCTGTCCCTCTCTTTGTCAGGGACCATACTGGACCCAATCTGTGAACTCCAGACCATTAAGGGTCTCAAACCTGGGGCCACTCTAAGGCTGGTGGAAGGTAAGAATTTTTATAAAAGTCTTCTACAGATAATCCAACCACATTTATTTGTGCTTCATTTATAGAGGTTTTGTAAATGTACAACCCCAAAATGTACAACTCCAAATTGAAAATTCCCTTTGACCTGTATTACTTTGAAAACAATACAACAGCATGATATGTGATTTTGTACCTCAATTTTTTTTCCAAAATAAACATTTAAATTTTGACTCTTGAAATGTATTTTAAAAATAGTTGGGACAATAAAGCAGTTACCACATAGTTGGCAGTCTTTTTCACTTAAAACACACTCATACTATGTGTAAAACACACTTTTAGAGACTGAAGACATAAAGTGATGGAATGTTTTAGCTGCAATTTGTCCCATTATTCCTGCAAACAAGTCCAAAGCTGTACAACAGTTTGGGGTCCTTGTTGTCATGTTTCAATATGGACCACGCATTCTCTGTTGGGGACAGGTAGGGACTAGAGGCAGGCCAATCCAGCACCTGCACCCTCTTCTTCCACAGCCACAGCTAGAAATGATGTTGTCTTGAAGGTAGAATGTTATTCCAGAATTTTTATATACCTTTTCACCATTAATGGCAAAGTCACCTTTGCCAAATCACTGACACCACCCCATACCATGACAGTCCTTTTATTCTTTGGTCCTCCAAAAAGCACATGAAATATTGATTTATACACAATCCCAGATGCCCCTGTGCTCAGAGAAATCAATGGTGGTTCTGTACATGGTTAACATACAGCTTCCTTTTGGGACAGTAAGGTGAAACTGGCAATTGTGGATGTAACTACATATTGCAGGACCTGACAAAGGTTTGCCAAAGTAATCCTGAGCCCATGTGGTTATATCTATTATAGATGAATGACTGTTCTTGATGCGGTACTATCAGATGGATTGGAGGTCACAGTTATTCAGCTTAGGCTTGTGCCCTTGCCCTTTATGCACTGAATTCCTCCAGACTCCTTGAATCTTTTAAGTATGTTATACAGTGTATATGGTGCAATATTCCAATCCTTTCCTAACTTTCATCAAGGAACATTGTTTTCAGACATCCCAATGATGTTTTCACACACTTATTGCCAAATCAGCAATCCTCAGCCCATTTACTGCTTTTGTACCAAATCACATTTCCAATCACCTTTTGATATTACCTGTTTCTAATCATGTCACTATTTAATTATTTGCTCCTATTTACCTCATGACTAGCTTTCCAACTTGGATTTTTTGCAGGCCTGGATGACAGGAATGGATGTCTATTTGCCAGTAAAATAAAGCTCACCAGTTAAAACATGAAATACCTCGAGTTCATGCTGTCTGTAATGAAATCCAAGTCAAAGTAAATTTAGAAATCACTTCTCTTTTTTTTCTTTTTTTGCATTCTCCATACCAAACTTTTTCTGATTTGGGATTGTATAATAATGTTTTATAATCTTAAGTGTCCTCTTACCTACAGTAAAGAGAACAATATGGATCACACTGGTTTAAACAAAACAAGTTTGTTGTGAGGTTTAAATAAAATTCACATTTAAAATGAATTTATGAAAAATATCACCCAGTTCCAGATGCAAACTTATAACTATTCCATAGGTAACTCTGAATCAATATGGCTTTTAGTGAATTTATCATTTCACTATGACCTTCTAATTAGTGTTCTGGCCCACAATCTTTCCTCCAGATTCCTACACTCCTAGAACAGTCCGAGTCCACCTGGCCCACCTGCAAGATTTCCTCAGGGCCCCAAGCCCACAAGATGTCCTGAGAGAGGGTCGTTCCCCGAGTCTGCTCAACACCCTCTCTCCAACACACAACTCAGGTAAAAAACCAATCCACATATGCTTTAGATCCAACACAGGTGGTGAACCAACCTCAAGCTGCTTTATATCCAGCACAGGTAGAGATCCAATGTTACGCAGCTTTATATAAAGCATGGGTAGAGAACCAAAGTCAGGCTACTTTATATCGAACATGGAGAGAGAACCAGTTTAAAGGTTGCTTTATATTCAGCATAGGTAGGGAACCAATCTCAGGCTGCTTTATATCCAGCATGGGTAGGGAACTGACTGCTTTATAACCTGGACTGATAGGGAATCCACCTAAAAATATGAAGAATACCTAGACTGACTGTGAACCTATTTGGCTAAACAAAGAGAAAATATAATGAAAAGTGTTTCGTGCAGTTGACTTGCAGATAGATGTTTTCTGGTGAGTCATTTGGCTGCAGTACTGCATTTGCCATACAGGCTAAGGCAAGTTCTTAAAACTGCTGGCTTTTGAGCTCTTCTTGCTTAGCTCCCTCTGATGACACAAAACTTGGACTGAGTGAGATATGGGAAAGAAAGGGAGAAATAAATAAGTAATAATTAGGGTTGAGTAGATAATCCATCCATTCATTTTCTGTGGCCACTTGTTCTATTCAGGGTTATGGGGGGTCTGGAGCCTATCCCAGAGGCTAGAGGACCAAGGCATCACAGGAGTAGATAATCATAAAATCAAATTCATATTGTCTATACCACGGGTCACCAACCTTTATGAAACTAAGAGCTACTTCACGGGTACAGAGCCATACAAAGGGCTACTAGTCTGAAATGCCCTCCTAAACTTATCCAACCTTCATGTATAATAAATATGTTTTAAATGCTTATTTTAGATATTGTCATTTTCAAATCAATATAAATGCAAATGTGATTAAAGAAGAATAACAACAAGATAAATGGTTAAATTTTAGATGCTGCTCATCTGGTGAGTTGTGCTAGTTTTAGAACAGGTCTGCAGGCGACTCATGTGATCCTTGGGGGCATGTTGGTGACCCCTCGTCTATACATATTTCATTATATGATTATAAAATCGAGACCCCTCCAAAGTATAGGGTACCCAGTATATATTCAGAAGCAGAACTGCAAAGCTTGGGGTTCCCCTATTTATGTTGTCAGAACAAGGCCTGAACTAAAGCTGTGGTAGATGGATAATGACAACATTTTATTTCTGACTCAGAGAATACCCCGGGTGGTCAGAGCGGGAGGGGTGCAAGGCGCCTCCCCAGTGACTCAAAACCAGAACAGCAGACCATGGAGGGGCCACCACCTGATTACATCCTTCCTGGTTCCAAAGAACGACCCCTGGTGCCACTGCTGCCGAACAATACACAATCTGAGGTACAGCTCAACAATGACGAGTAGCGACGGGTAAAATGGACCTCCAAGCCCCATGTAAGGTGGAATTACAATGTGCTTTCAAGGAACCACTTCCCCATTTGCTTCCTTTGTGTTTAGCCAGGCTATGACTGACAGTGTGTACTGTCACACTGCTGATGATAACACACAGGTCTCATATCAAAGTTATTTTTGCTCTCTCAGGTCCCAAACTGCCTCACAGACCTGTCCCTCAGTTGTTGGAACCCGCCTCCAGGAACTCGTAAACTACAAGGAGACTTTTTGTACATAACCGTATGCACCTTAGAGGGCCGCTGGTGTGACATCACTTCCTGTCCCAAGGGATTTTTCCTCAACAGGTCCTTTTTTCCTCCAAAATGCCTACATTGTCCTGTCCTTTGTGATAGAGTCAGCCATTTCTCATGTTACTGTTTGTTCTGAAGGTCCACTCTAGATGTGTTTGACCCACGGCCGGCCTCATCTTCACCACCCATTCACTGTTTGTCAGATCTGCTGTCTCAGATCAGCCCCGGATTTAAAAAAGCCTTCACAACCCTCAGGAACCGGTAACACAATCGTACACAGATATAATCACCCGCGTACACACAAGCAAAGAAGCACTGCTAATATATGACCACTTCAAAGCTTGTTAGATATAAAAATACTTTAAATAGAAGCATCAATGAAAGACAATAATTAAAAAGCTGTTTTTCTTTTGTAATTTCACATAAACAGGGGGTTGGGGTGTTATTAACAGGACAGAAAGACTGTGTGTAGTAGGTTGGCAGGAAGGTATATTCTTTTTTCCCAGGAGGGAAATTACTTGTGTGCAGCAGGTCTACGTAAATGCAGCAAGTTTAATAATATTTATCACACAATATATAAATCAATGCAATTCACACAATCCACAAAGTATATAAACCTGATTAAACTGAACGGAATGTGCTCAAGCATGTGTCTTTGGTACTTCATAGGTTGTTAAGGGTCAGTTTGAGAAAAAAAGTGATGTTGTCCCACTGGTGACTGAACCCTTGTGTTTCCCCTCAGCTCCCAGCCACCCCCCCTGGAGAACATGCCCACTCCCTACCGCACACTTAGCTGGCTGGGTCCCCCCTCTGCTGTGCGCTGTCACCGTAACTCGTTTACTCGTTCGGGGTTGGAAGAGCAGGGGGCAGCACAGGTGTGTACCTCTGTATGTGACCCCGGTCATTATTGCGTCTGTGGCCGTGTGAGTGCCTTACACGTCATGCCTCTCATTAAAACATGTCGCCTGGCTGTCATCACGCTTGCCAGGCTCCAGACTGGAATGAAGAGCTTCAAACAGCCAGGGATCTTCCTCAGGGCAGTCTGGAGGAGCGTCTTCACCGGGACAGAGTCTTACTGCAGGTACCAGTACAATGCTGGATCAGATCCTTCAGCCCTCATCAGATGCTCAGCTGTTATGTGTCGAGCAGGGGCGTTGGAAATGCGGGGGACATAGGGAATGTATCCCCCCAATATCGGCAGGTGCTGTTACCATTCACTCACACATGCACACCTACGGGCAATTTATTAGCTCTTTGGACTGTGGGGGGAAACCAGAGTACCCGGAGGAAACCCCACGATGACACAGGGAGAACATGCAATCTCCAGACATGTAACCCAGGCGGAGACTCGAACCCAGGTCCCAGAGGTGTGAGGCAACAGTGCTAATCACTGCACGAGCACACGAACTTACTGTACGAGCACATTCCTTATCTTTCTTTATAAATCTGCAAGTTACTGAGGCAAATTTACTGCATATTCAGAGCACAAGGACGATCAGTTATTTTTATTAGTTATGCCTTGCTCAGTTGTGAAACTGGACTCTGAACAGTGTTAATCTTATTTTAAATGATGAAATCTTGATAGATTTCAAAATAATTTAAAAGTTTTCTTACATCGCATCCTTTAACAATGTGACTATTGCATGTGTGCTCATTGCGAAGTCATGAAATACAATGAAGGTAATCCTGGGTGAGAGCTGGAGACACTTTGGCAGGCAGCGGGCTGCCTTTATTTTCTGCTATGACATAGAGTGTTGTATGTCTGGCTAGGTGAACAGTGCCTTTGTGTGGGCGGCCGCTCAAGCAGTGGAGGCTGTGGTTGATGGCTGCGTGACACCAATCAATGGCGGAGTGGAGGAGGACCCAGCTTTCCTGTGCGGTGGCCTCTTCGTGAGCCGTGGCGGTGCCAGCGAGGGGGGTGAACGTGCCAACAGGGCAGCACAGAGGCTGGAGTTGCAGGGAGTGCAGGAGTACAGCAACCTACTTAGCCAGCTGCTGGGTCTGCACACACTACCTAGCGCTGTGGTGGACTACAGGGGCTCCCGGCTGCTGGTGCAAGGACTGGCCCCGGGTCTCGATGGCATGGGAGGGGAGGCCAGGGGGCTTCTGTATGGCATCTCGGCCGCTGTTAGTGAGGGACCTCAACGCCGCAAGCTGCTAGAGCTGCTGGCCCACGCTGCCAAGAGCCTGAACATCCAGAAGCATGTGGTGCTCAGCCCCAGCGGCCAGCAGGTTCCGCTGTTCAGCTCCATCCACACGCAGGGCTTGCTGGGTGCCGATGGCAGGTTATACCTGCTCAATCTCTTCCACGCCCACCCTGCCGACGCCAACTACCATGTGGGAGAGAATGAGGAGCAGGCTGTGCAGGAGGAGGTACAGGCTGGCTGGCTGGAGTACTGCTCCTCTAGAGGCTTCCCTCGCTGCTTCCCACACAAGTTCTGCCTCTTGCGGCCAGAGCTCATCCAGGCCTTCATCCAGCACAAGTGAGTGAGACTCCATACCTGTATTCAGGAACACATTACAAACAGGTTCCTTTCCCTGTGTCTGTGTTTAGGTCGAATTTGTTGTGTGTGTTCCTTATTATGAACAATTGTATTTAACTCATTTTTTTTATATATATAATAGGCTTTATGGCAATGCAATGTTCTGTGATCTGGATAAGCAGATCTTGAAGACGGATCAATGATATGATCAGTTACTGCTATAACGAATCCAAGGAATTTTTAAATATAAATTGGTTGCAGCATCATGTTCTCACAATGATTTACCTGCATGAGCATATCTCATTGTAACCGTCTACTCTTCTCTCACCACCCCTGCCTGTTGTTCTTTTTCTACACCAGGCATTCCCAGTTCACTCAGCGTGTAAAGGAGAGAATGGAGGAGTCCGGGGGGATTGCAGAATGCACAAAGACTGGTAAGGAATGGTGAATTTACTTCAGGGATATAGTAGACTCTCAACTGAAATAGTTCTTAACTTGGATGTGTGTGTCGAGCGTGCAGGAGATCCACGTGGGACAGAGGCAATCAGAGGGGCCTGTAAGGATGTGGGTTCAGTCAGTAACATCATCTTTGAGATGCGCTTCAACCCTGATGTATTTTGTCCAGGTACGGTCCCTTCTGGAATGCTGCTGTGTCACTACTCAAGTTTCTTTTTGCATCTCTCAGAGCTCCTTGGTGTCATGTGACGTCATATACCATGCAGATCTTAAAAAGAAATCTATCCCTACCTTGTTGCTATCAGGTTGTTCTGATTCCCTTGACCTTTACCTGGCATGAGGGTGCAAGGGTGTAGGTTTGGTTTCAACATCGATAGGGACCAAATCAGACCCGAGCACCCCGTCTCCCTAAATACACATGGTACTCCCACAATATTGGTAGGGACATATCCCTGCCGTCCATACCTAAATCTATGCCCATGGATGAGGGGCACATTTTCAAGTTCCCTTTTCCTCCCTAATTGCTTATACCAGCACATATTTAATTTGTATGTTACATATAGCCAGCATCCTACAGTACAGTGGTTTGAGCTTCATAGAATGAGTCTATGCACTTGACAGTGTGTGTGTGTGTGTGTGTGTGCACTGCTTGGTTAACCTAATGCAGGTGTGCAGTTTCCAAGCTCAGAGAGCAGCAGTGTTCAGCTTCAGGAGACGCTCCTGAAAGAAGCAGCCAGCTTCCTCATCACCAGTCAGATTCCTGCCTTTGTGAGTGCCAGCGCAGTTCATTTTTCAGCCTACATTACCTGTTGCCGATGTCATGTTTGCCTCAGCGGACTACTTTCTTGCATATCCAGCTGGACGACTGCCTGAAGTTCAGGGTGAACCCAGTGGATGGTGCCACACTGTGTAAGGCCATGCATCAGAAAGGCATCAACCTTCGGTACTTGGGCGAGCTGGCCATAGCTATCAGCCAGTCAGAACACAGAGAGAGGTTGCAGCATGTTACTGTAAGACTCTCTTCCCTCTTTGTACAGGGGTGTCCCCATAATTTAGAAATGAAATACAAACATGTGGCAATAAACTCTCTCTCACTCTTGTTCCCTCTCCCTCAGAGACTCGTGTTTGGTGAGATAGTGATCCATTCAGCCAGACGCATTTTCAGCTCCTATGTACAGGTCAGTCAGTGATTTACATCATATCTGTAAGCATCTCTTGAGTGTTGTCATTACTTTATAATTTATAACTTTGAGCCCTTTTCTTGCTACAGAATGTGGATGTATCCAACCTGTCAGCAGCAGTCAGTCACTTCCTCTGTTGCCTGCTGGTGCCCCACTTCAGCTCCATTTCTGCAACAGAGGAGTCAAAAAAGCGGTCAAAGAAGCGTGGCCGAGGGGGTGGGGCAACATCTGACGCAATGGCATGGAGTGCGCTCAGTGGCACAGAGCTGTGGGGACTTTTAAACCAGGATGCTAGAGACACCTACCATCTTACAGAAGGTTTAGGGTGAGTGCCGATTTAGAAATGTTTTATATGTGCAAATACAGAAGTGTTATAAAATACTTAAAGTATATTGCTGTTACAGGATCAATGCTGACTATCTAATGGAGCAATACGGACTGCAGAAATTTTCCCTGCTTAGAGGATTCTGTTTGAAGACAGGAGTACAGGTAGGAGGCACGTAATTGAAACAAATGACAAAACCAGGACTTTTAACATCATGTATTACTCTCAAACCACTGTGTCAATCTCCCTACAGCTGCGTCTCAGAGACTATGCACTGGATAACTGCATCAAGGCCCCCATTAGCCCAGATGACATCATCAACATGTTCCCTGTTGTTAAGCATGTAACTATGACGACCACCGATGCCACGCAGGCGTTCAATTCTGCTCAGAAGAGCATCAAAAAGGGTAAGTGTCAGAAAATTACTTATATGTCTTAATAAGGTATCAAACTTTAACCAAAATTCAAGTCCCATGATTGGTTCTCCTTAATCCAACCCATCTTACAGTAGATTTGTCATGATTTATTAAGATATGAACATTAAATGTAATGATACAACAACTGATTCAAGATTTGCAGAGACAAGTGTAACTTCAAGTTCAAACAGCTTGTCCCCTAAGGCTCTCTGCTCCTGTTCCTCCAGGACAGCTGGACCGGGCCTATGAGCAGTTGAAGGTAGCAACGTACCTGTTCGGCCGAGTGTGTGACGACCTGCACCCAGAGGCAAGCATGTGCCTCAGCACGCTGGCCCAGGTGGCATACCTGCAGGGCAACCGTACAGAGGTGCGTCATTGCAGATCGCATCGACTTGGCGCTTCTTTGCATTTGTATCACAGAATCAGCATGACCATACATAAAACTGATCATATCCAGCAGTCACAGATAAACTCTAGGTGACTGGATTCTGCCTAACATCTCACTCTGTGCTTCAGGCCCGCAGCGTACAGATGAAAGCTGTGGTGTTGAGCGAGAGGGTTCTTGGATTCGATCATCCAAGCACTATCCAGGAATATGTGAGTGATGTGCCAGTGGAGTAAAGGCCATTTGTCCATCCAATGTCACTTCAGCGTGAGCTCTGCTGGCTCAGTTCCCATTTCATCGTGTGCTCAATTGGCTCAGCCCACATAATAAGTGTGATTTCAACCTCTCCTTTGGCTTTATTCTCAATGCCTCCTTTATTTATTGGAAAGTTAGAGTAAAGCGATTGAAAATGTAACACTATAAAATGCACGTGTCACTGGAGCGTATTTATTTATACGTTCCCTAGTGATAAATAAAAAGGTCATGTGGTGGGTGCGGCAGTACACTGCAATCGGTGCATGCTTCTTAACTCTCCTTTACGGGTAGATTGAGAAAACTGGTAGCGCACGAGCTAAAGCAGTACCATGCATCCATCTTCCAACTACCTATCCAGCATACGGTCACAGCGACCCTGGAGCTGACTCTAAGAAGCACAGGGCATAAGGCAGGGGCACCCTGCACACACACACACACACACTCATAGATACACACACTCACCGTGGTTTTGGACAGCAAGAAAAACCAGGAGCACTTAGAGCAAACACAAGTCAACACATGCAGAACAAGTAAAGTCAGCACACGGAGGGGACTGAGCCACTGTACTTCATCATCATGATTTATGGATTATTTAACAAACCAACCCTGTTCACCCATCAATAAGCTGCCATCTATAAATGTTCAGGGGTGTTTTTAGTTGCATTTTTGATTGCTGTTGTGACTTGGTGGCTCCGCAGGCCCTGCTGGCCATGTATGTGTTTGCGGGGCAAGAGCTGGGCCTGGCACAGCGCTGCCTGTACCGTGCGCGCCTGCTGATGCTGCTGGTGCATGGGGAGGAGCACCCCTACATGGCTACACTGGATGTGAGTATGAGACCCTCCGCTCCTATTAGGGGGCCTCACTGAAGTTAAAAATGTTCTCATTCTATCAAGATGTAAGGATAAAACATGATCTTGGTCCATTTATCAGAGTTCTCTAGGTCTGGTGCTGCAGGGAGAGCAGTCAATACGGTATCTACAGAGTGCGCTCAGACTCAACACCATGTTCAGAGGCCTGGACGACTTGCACACTGCTCTAAAGTAACCAAGCCGAATGATCACATGCTGCTATGACGTATAAAAACATAATTATATGAAGATTTGAGAATTATGGGAATATATCACCATGGTAGTTGTTAGTATTCAGTATGTGTTCATCATAGTGGATTTTAGTAGATGATTATGTTCCCCAGCCATCCCTGATAGCTGCATCTCCCTCTCCCCCTTACAGCCAGCATCTGCTCGCCCAAAGGCTCTGCTGTATTGGAGATTACCGGAAGGCCATTAGCCACGAGAAGCAAGCACTGGCAGTGTTCCAGGCAAAGGTCTGATAACTCTGTTAGCTTTGCCCCAAACACACTACATGCTACTGTATATCTAGCTTAATTCATAGGATTACGTCAACTCATTGTAAAATTAATGCTCAAGTGACATTTCAAGAAGGCCTGTGTATTTTTAAGACACATTTGCAAAGACTGATTCTCAGACATCTGATCAATTCATTACGCTATATAAATATAATGAGTTGGGTGTAAAGGATAGAGTCATAGTGAGCTAGTTCATTATGGGGCCAGCTAAGTGTTATGTTTGCGAGATGTTTGCCCTTCTGGATGCTTGCGTCCATTTGGACTTCATCTGCGAGCGATGTAAGTTAGTGGACTCACTCATGGTCAAGGAGCAACTGACTCATTCAACACAACAGTGAGTTAAAGGAGAGCACTAACACGTCTTTTAGGGAGACTGGGTGTACGTCACAAGCGGGGAGGGGGGAGAATGATGAACAAGTAGATTGAGAGAGCTGGGTGAACGTAGGTTGAAGACGTAGAAAAGGGCGTACACAATTCACAGAGGTGGGATCACCTGAAGTGATGGTGTCTAACCTCTTTCAGGTGCTTCCAGCTTAAGAGCCGGAAGAGACTGTGGAGGCAGGTGGGCCCTTGGGCACCAAGGAGCCGTCTACCCCCAGGAGGAGGGAGGTTGTGGTAGTAGGGGGTTCAATTATTAGAAGTGTAGATAGTTATGTGTGCACTGTAATAGAGGGTCCCATACGATGTCTTGCCTGCCTGGTGCCCAGGTACGAGACCTTTCATGTCGTGTGGACGGGCTTTTGGCCCTAGCTGAGGTGGATCCAGTGGTCGTGGTGCATGTTGGCAGGATAAATTTATAGAAGTCGCAGCTAATCTTAGAAGCAGAACATCCACGGTGGTATTCTCTGGAATACTTCCTATGCCACGTGCAAGCCAGGCTAAGTTAGCTGAGATAAGGGCATTAAATGCGTGGCTAAAATGGTGGTGTAGGAAGGGGGGGGGGGGGTTAGTTAAGAATTTAGGTGGTGAGAGACGGAAAGCCCTAATAAATATTAAAAGTGGGCACTATAAAAGGCCTACCATTTGACACTTACGACATATGAATAACTGAAACATGGATGAGTGACAATGATGGTGAAGAATATAATATGGATGGTTATACGTTGTTCTGTAGAGAC
>JAABNX020000046.1:33307195-33320166 GCA_015163995.2 Mormyrus lacerda | reverse complement strand
TATATATATATATATATATATATATATATATATATATACACACACACACACACACACACACACACACACACACACACAACAACTAACAGAAAGTAAACCGAGCTGGTGCCTCACCTGTCCTGGAGACCCTGGAAGCTGTTGCCCATGATGGTGAGCAGTGGCAGCTTCTGCTGGCTCCAGTTGCTCCAAAGAAGGTTGTTGTACAGAGCTGTCCCACAGTGGAGAAGGTAGAAGAGTGTGGGGTGGCTTACTGGCCTCTTGCCCTCCTAAGGGACCCCCATACAGACACAGCACCATAAATTCGAAGGCTAATATATTCATCAATAACAATCTTCCCTCATCAGTTTAAAAGCAGGTACAAATGCAAATCATCAACACAACCACAAATTGTGTCTGAATTATGAAATGAAATTCTGGCATTTGGTTTACATTTCTGACCCACCCACTTAGATATACTTTTGGTGATGTCATTAGTAGGCTCATAATTCTCAAGTGATTCTCCAGTTCAGGTTTCAAGTTTTATTGTCATTGTGAAATTCACAACCACTGTTGGAGGAGAGGCAATGAGTGCATGGAGGGATGAGACGGCAGCAGACAAACAGTAGTGCAATACCAGCTTTCTGATGTCTGCACACCAATTTTACTGTACATGTAAGGGGGGGGCAGCAGCGTACCTACCAGAAATTTTATAAGTTTATGTATTTGCCCATTTGCATTTTTTCCAGATGGGATATGAACATGAGAAGTTGGAATACATTGTTTATGTTTGGAAATAAACCAACCCCTCCACAAAAGGCCAGCAAGGCCTTGTGGAATACTAGGGTGGGAACCCTAATACAGTACAAGACAGTGCAGTATAGAAGTAACAACTAAAGGTATCATATAAAACGGCAGTGTTAACTAAATAATATATAACACTAATAATAATACTGAAAATCACTGGCCAAAAATGATTAGTACATATTAACCATAGCCTCTCTTTGTTAAGGGCTTCATTTTTTGTATACCAGTACATTTATATTATTATTTTTTAATAATAATGTAAAAAATAGGAGAAAGCTAAAGGTACTTCCAGGACAAAAACTTATATACTTATATATATCTTTTTATATAAGTAATATATAACATATATCTTTTTACAAAAACTTACATACAAAACAATATACATTATTATGCACCAGGTCACCTCAGTTTTTACATCAAAGAACTAGTTGCATTGGTTTAGGGGCATACCCCATTCGCAGACAGGGACTGCAGATGCAGTGGTTAAACAGAAAATCTGCCTTTGTTATGGTGCTGTGCTTAGGACATACCTCATTCTCAGACAGGACAGTAAAGCCCATCTTCCGGAGCATATTACATTCAACTGGGGAAAAGACAGGGTCGAACATGCTGCAGCGTCCACGGGGAATCTGAGGAGAGTTGTAACATAACCATAGAGTAAATATAGTATAACAAACATTAATGAAGCACTAACATCCAGCCAGGCCCTGCAAAGAGGAAGACTGACACCCACGGCTTGCACTGACAGTATTGTGGTACTAATAATAAAATGTTAGCGGGTCCACCTTTAGCGTTTCCAGAAGCAGCAGCAGCATGGCCAGCTGGTACCGGGAAGTGACGCCAGACAAGAAGCTGCCCAGCCCATAGCACACACAGTCAAGCTCCAGACCATGGGGGTCAGGGCCACTCTCTGTGATATCCTGGCTCTGGAGACGCAGACAGCCCGTCAGTATCTCTGAGGGGGTAACCAACAGTCACACCTCAGCTACAAAACTCATACAGTATTATTTTATTTTTATAATGTTTAATATTTGCCAGTATGTGCATTTATGTAAATAACCACATTGAGTAAATTAATGATTTATAACTAGCTAACCATATCAATGTCTACACCATTTTCTGTCTATATCTTCAGTTAAAGACAGATTCAAAAGTGTTGATAACAACAAGCAAAGAGACCATTTGCACAGGCAGTACAGAAATTTGCTGTTTTAGACAAGTTATAAACTGAACACAATGTCTGCCTGACCTCTCCAATCCTGCCAGAAGTCTTCACAGGTCAGTTCCATCCTAAAAGTTCAAAACGTATAAAAATAAAGTATAATTTCGTTTCTTAAATGATAAAAAATGTTGATGTTCATTTTGTTATTTAATGGTTTATAAGCTAGACAGCTACAGACCAACACCAGTAGTAGTGGTGGTTAATGTGTTATCAGAATTGAGTAGCTCAGCTTTTTTCTATTGGATGGCATTGCTCAAAGAACGACTATCTTCGTCCCTTTCTTACATTGCCTCTCTCACTCGTTCCTGTATCTTGCTCATGTCCACCGAGCCCCCGAAATCTTTAGGGCTCAGCTGACATGTGCTAATGTCATATGCTTTCTTTTTGCGACGCCGCACTTGTCGCCACTCGCCGTCGCTCCCAGCCATCCCGCAGGCGAGTTAAGCCTGAAAAAAGAGAAACAAATGCTTATACCGAAAAGTAACCACCTGAACACCTGTAGGTAGGGCTGACACTATTGAATGGATATCGAAGAGACGAAATTACCTAGAATTATGTAAACTTTCCAAAGCGTAGTCCTTCCACTATCAAATTTCCCCTTGATGAATGGAATACGTTTCAGACATTGTAATGATTATATCGGTAATAAAACCAATAACCTGCATGACTTTCTGACATACGATTTCACATTGAAATTATAAAAGTCTTTCAATATCGAATTTATAGCTAAGAGGCTTACTCAAATATATTCACAGGAACTACAACAAGGCAAAAATTTTAACGGACTCGGCGTACCGGAAGTTATGAAGTTACGCATTTTCCTGTTAAAATAAGACACAATAAAAGCATTATTTTTACCAAAACTATTTTGCGAATCTGAGTATTACCATGCAATCCAATCTGATTTTAAAAAAACTTAGAAATAACATAATAATAATAACAATAATAATAATAATAATAATAATAATAATAAGCAGCTATATATTGTTAATACATGGAATAATATCATAATACTATATAGAACATAATTAAACAATTAATACATAATAAGAGTATGTTTTATGGTGGGAAAACGTTAAAATAAAAAAATTTGCAAAATTAAAAGAAAAGCCCTTAATTTGAAAAATTAGCTCACGGAAATGCTCCCGGAAGAACATTGTTTTCTGACATGCTATTGCTTCCGCTGCACTACTTGAGGAGTACGATTTTTATTTACTGACCTGGTCTCTTAAGTATGTTGTTTATCTCATCTTGTAATCCGAATTTCCGCTCTTTGTAATCAAACCTATAGTTCATCTACTAGTCTTTTTGACATGGCTAGCTAACTGGCTAATTTTGTTTAAGCTTTAACGTGCAACGTTTTGAGTTTGTGGCCAGGTGTACTACTTGCTCTTTTATGTGCATGGCTATATCAACAGCTTTGAATTGTTACTTCGGCAGATTACCCACTACATTTACATTTATTTTTACTTATAGAACATAAATCATGTCCATGTCCCACCTGTATGGACGGAGGGGCAATAATAATAATGATGACGACGATGACGACGGAGTGGAGATAGAGAATTTCGAAGTGACCGATTGGGACCTAGCAAATGAATTCAATCCTGACCGCCGTAGACACCGGCAAACCAAAGAGGACGCCACCTACGGCATATGGGCCGAGCATGACTCCGATGAGGAAAGGCCGAGCTTCGGGGGGAAGAGGTACCTAGTATTTGAGTTCGTGATCGGCTGGTGGTGCAAGAAGATGAGGGGATGATCAGAAGGCGCTCCGGACTACACTTATGTGACATTATGTCGGTTACTGCACTGATTCGGTCAATGAGTGATTTAAGAATGTATAAATTAACTCAGTGGAATCGTGATCTGTAGTTCAGGTTTTTACTGAATGCGCCTGTCGTTTAATCAGCCAAAACCTTTAGATATTAGATATGTCTCACAGCTTCATTCACCTGAACAATATATAGACATGAGATGTGTGCTTTTTACTATTTTTAATGGTATATTCTTGTAAAGTACTTACACTTAATTTCAGAGACAGTTTACCTAATCCAGGTAATCCTTTTTCTGAATTGGTGGAAATATAAACACAAGTGAAGCAGTGACACTTGTGAGTGCTGGATATATACCAACTCGAAATACCAATACCTGAGCTTTGAGTATTGGCTGATACCGAGTACCGATCTGATGCCAGTGTTTAATAAGCTGTACACTTTGAAGACAGTGTGATCATTCCTTTTGTGTGTAAGCGAACATTAAGCGTGACTTAAACAAAGCTTATATATATAATATTAATTCAATACATTTAGCCTATTTACATACATTTTCTGTTTCATTTTCTCTCACTTCTCCATAATTTGCACTAAAGTTTGTTGTTGTTGTCTTTCTCTCTTAGCATTAGCAAACTTTGTGTATGTGTATGCCATATGGCACATCTTTTGAGCAAATTGCTTGTGTTAAGTGGCGTGCTGTCCCTTCCTCCTCTTGACACTTTAGCAGAACAAACCTTACAGTTTGACAAAATGCTGCAGCTTGGAGTTTTAACATATTGTTGCAATTGAGTGGTATCGGTCCTTGGTATCGGACAGTTTTTACGAGTATGAGTATATGAACGCAGTATCGCCCCAATGCCGGTTTCAGTATCTTTGCACCCCTAGTTAAATGCGTTTTCTGAGTATAGTGGAGCATTATTAGTCAAGTGTAAAGAAAAGCTAGCTGTTGATGACATTGCAGGATATTCCCATATAAGTTGGATACGTAATTTAACTTGTGTTTCCATTTGGAAATCTTGGTGTATTTCATACTGAAGCTATGTTGTGCCAAATATTAGTAGAAAAGACAAGATTGCATAAGGATTAAATCCTATTAATATAACCTATTACAATTTACTAATAACTGTTTAGTTTATGGTTTGCCTAATTTTGTGTATATAACCAGAATATGATATACTGTCATTGTAAAGCAGCACATTGAGAATTAATATAGTAATATGTAGAATACATGTAATAGGTTATATGTAAAATGTAATCCAGCATTATAAATTCTCACATCCCTTCAGTATGAGTAGTTCTAAATATTAGTAATGCTTCGTAATGTAGGTAGCAAATATTTCAAAATGAAAACACATGATTTGACTAATGTTAAATTAAGAACCAAAGCTTAAGTGAGCATTAGCCTAAACATTTTTCATCAAAAAACATTCAATCAACAAACTAAAGTGTTACATGCATGTCGCCATGTGCATACTCGCTCTGTGTTATACATATTGTTTGTAAACTATGGAAATTCCACCTGAGAACCATCTCCCTGTCAGCACTGGCACAGTACTTGGAGTACCTGAGTATCCCCCCCCCCCCCCGAGGAGAGGGAGGGCTGGGCATCCTTACTCAGACTTCAAGCCCCACAATCTGGATCAGCAGCAGCAGCAGACGATGGATGGATGAAAAATATGCCTGTTTGGATCTGCATATTCCTAAACGCATCTTCTTTCCTTGTGTTTTCTCTGTGGCCAGGTCAAAGGATTACACAGCCCCTGTCAATTTTGTGAGCGCAGGACTGCGCAAAACTGCCACTGAGGAAAGAGAGCAGCAGAAGCAGGATTCTGATGATTCTGATTCAGACAGAGATGGGGTGCAACCTGCCCGTGAGAGCGCCCCAAAGAGACTGCAAACGGTATTGCAGTAGTTCATGTTTCATATCTCAAATTTGTTTATGTATAATCCAGTATATAGTGTTAATGGGAGAAAGGATGTCACACATCAGTTTAGAACCTTTTACTCCTTCAGGATTGTGGTGGATGTATGATTTATGTCCTGTTTCAGCCGTAATCATAGAACACAGCAGACGTTGCCTCGGTTACTGCCTGCTGCGGCTGCTTCTTGTATATTTATTCATTTTCTTTGTTTTTTTGTTATTGTGAATTCGCATCTTTCTTTCATTTCTAATAACTTTGTCACTACCATGCCATGGATCGGGAATCGTTATGTGCTTCTATGGCCATTGCTATGCTTATTTCAATCACGGATAAGGAGGGACTGCCGTTCACATGCGTCCTCCTCGCTGCCAAAGCTGCCGAGCTGCAGGCAGATCTGGTAAAAGCAGAAGGTACAAGTCTTACCTGCCTTTCATCCATGTAAGGTCGCTGAAAAACAAGACAGTGGCAGCTCTCAGCACTGACCAGGAGCCGTGGGGAAGTACAAACATTGCAGCTTAAGGTGCTTCACGGAATCCTGGCTAAGGCTGAAACCCTGGAGTCCGTGGTCACAGTAGATGGCTTTAACACTGCTTCTGCTGACAAATGCGAAAGAGCAAGAAGGGAGGTGGACTTTTGTTTTTATAAATGAGAAATGATGCAACCCTGGGCACATTTCAGCCAAAGCACAGATGTGTGACCTGAAATATGGAGTTTTTTGCTGTGGGACTTACATGCTGCTGGAATTCTTGCGCGCTATGTTTTGGTTGTGTATGTACCCCTGTTTGGGAGAAATCAGTGTGCTATTTTCCCAGTAAACGACCATGCATCACAAAAGACTTTCTTAACTGCAAGGACCTTCTTAACTGCAAGAAACTACAAGTGGGCCTGCAGGTCTGAAGAACTGAAGATTCAACCTTCCCAGGCGTGCAACCTCTACAGGGAGAAGCTGGAGCATAAGCTACAGCAGAACAGCGCAAAGGAAGTGAGAAATGTAGTGAGGATCATCACCGGCTACAAGCAAGCTGGTAACACTGTGGTGGAAGGGAGCACAGACAGGACTAATGAGCTGAATCTGTTTTTCAAGGGATTTGATTCCCTCAATGCCACCAGCCTTAAGCCTAGTCCATACTTCTCTTTTCCACCTGCGCTTTCAGGCAGCTACTGTACAGTAGCTTATGTTCATACTACATCGTCCGTGGCAGTGCATATTCCACCAGAATGTTTGCCTACTCCTTAGTGCGGAATACATCACATAGCTGGATTGTATTTTGATCATACTCTTGCTGATGGAATTTCTTGGTTGTTTGTATTCATCCATTTGTATTCTTCCATGGAGACATCATCACCACGCCCACTCGCACACTTAAATTCTCCAGACAGTTTCCTGCTTCATTCACACATGGGGGTCAATCGAAAATTGCCTAAATTTTGTAATTGGGTAAAATCTGACTCATTCGGCCATTTGTATTCACACTCCGGGAAATGTCTGGAAAACTTCATGCAGTGGATGTCTGAAAGAGGCTCAAGTGAGGAGAGAGCCGTAGAAACTCTGTACAGTCCAAGGTTACAGAGCCTGATGAGATCAGCCTAGGGTGCTGAAGACACGTGCCAAGCAGCTCTACTGGGTCCTACAGTCTGCAGAAGGTGCCCCAACCCTAGAAGACATCCTGTGTGGTCCTCATTCCAAAGAGAGAGTGCACCAGTTAACTTAAGGACTTTATACCAGTTGCTCTTACGTCACATATCATGAATGCCTCCTCCCAACGTGCCACTCCCCAGTCACAGAGGATGGTACCAAAGCAGCTTTGACCACTGGTAACAGACGAGCTTGATACCCTACATCTTGTCTACCAGGCACGCAGGTGTAGATGACACTCTGATCCACTAGCTTCACAGAGCCAATTCCCACATTGATAGAGCTGGCACCACAGTCAGGAATGTGTTGACTTTTCCTCTGCCTTTAACAATATTCAGCCTGTCTGATTGGATAATGCAACTTGATGCCCCGGCAGTTTCTTGGATCATGCATTGCCTGACTAAGAAATGGCAGTTTGTGAGGCTCCAACTCAGCATCTGAGATGTTGTATTGTGGTGCAGGGAGAACAACCTGCAGCTCAGCATTAGCAAGGAGAAGGAGCTAGTAGTGTACTTCCAGTGTAACAGGGAGCCCCTGAGACCAGTCACCATTCAGAGGGAGGAAGTAGAGGTGGTGCAGGGCTGCACGATCCTGGGGGTTCACCTGAACAGCAGACTGGATTGAGTGGACGACACAGTGGCACTGTATAAGAAAGGCCAGAGCAGACTCTACTTTCTGTGGAAGTTCGGGTCTTTTGATCTGCGTGGCAAGCTGCTGTGTATGTTTTATTAGTCCATAGTGACCAGTGCGCTGTTCTATGTCAGGCCCTGCTGGGAAAGTGCCATCAATGCAGGCGATACCAAATGCCTGAACAAACCAATCAGGAAGAGCAGCTCTATCACAGACTGATCCAGGACCCAGTGGAGGCAGTAACAGAGAAGAGGATGTTAGCAAAATTGGACAGTATTATGAACAGTTATGCCCATCCTCTGAAGGGAGGGCTGTCCGGGAGCACATTTAACTGTTGACTCATTCCACTACTGTGATCCTTTCTACCTGCTGCCATCAGACTCCCAGCACCTCCTCCCAACATGCCACTCCCCAGCCATCACGCATCAGGAAGCAAGCTGTTTTGGCAATGGAAAAAGTCTGGTGCTACCCGCTACTTTTTTTTCTTAACATTTATTTTATTAATACTTTTTTTGCACTCTGTCTTTGCACCATGTCTGTTTTGCACTTCCTGTATGTTTGCCTGTGGTCTACATACTTGCTTTTGTATACACATGAATTTCCCTCTGGGATCAGTAAAGTTAATCTGATCTGATATTATTCATATGATATGTTCTTCAGGGTGGAAACTTCAAGAGCTCCCAGAAGACATTTGCTGGTGGAATCCGAGCTGGACATGACCTAGGAACATGGGAGAAGCACACTCGTGGAATTGGGCAGAAACTGCTACAGAAGATGGGTTATGTGCCAGGAAAAGGCTTGGGCAAGAATTCCCAGGGTAGGACTCATGGGAATCTGTGCTTCCATGAGTTACAGGCATGTCATTATAGTGCATCATTAACGTGGCCTCAGTCTGCTTGGTTTGCAAAGCACTTCTGAATGGTGTCTTTCAGGTATTGTGAATCCGATTGAGGCCAAAGTGCGTAAGGGAAAAGGTGCTGTAGGAGCTTATGGAAATGAGAGGACCCAGCAGTCCCTGCAGGATTTCCCCGTTGTGGACTCGGAGGAAGAAGAAGAGAAGGTGAGTACTGCCTAGTGAACATGTCCCTGTTTTATATTCCTGTACTGCCACCATGACACAAGCAGTACATTCAGTTGCTTGGAGCATTTCATGAAAGTGGTTTGTCAATCTTGTCATGTGACCATCACACAGGAATTTCAGCGGGAATTGGGCCAGTGGCGCCGAGAGCCTGGTGTAGGGAAGAAAAAGCCAAAGTACTCCTACAAGACCGTGGAGGAGCTGAAAGCGCGGGGCAAGGTGGCCGGGAAGAGTCTGAGCGCACCTGCTGCAGAGCTGGCTCAGGTCAAGGTGGGCACCTGCATCCGTACACACTCCGCTGTTAATGTCTGCGCACAAAATTTTCTTCTTTATTTTGAATGGAATTTCCAGTATTGCTTCTCCTGAAAAAACAGATAATCTCTCTACAGAAATGGCCATGTGCTAGAGTACAGATGCATGGGATGTGTCTGCCCGTATATCTGTATAAATGTGCACACTGCATTTCTATTACAGGTCATTGACATGACTGGTCGGGAGCAGAAGGTATATTACAGCTACAGGCAGATGAGTCAGAAGCACAGTGTGCCAGAGGAGACCCCGCTGAGCGTTGGAGCGCGGGACCAGAAAGGCTCTGGTTTTGCACTGCCTGAACTGGAACATAATCTTCAGCTGCTGATTGACCTGACAGAACAGGACATCCTGCAGGTTTGCTGTAGACCTAACCCAGTTTACCACTCATCTGTGCTACTGTGCCTTTTTTTTTTTTTCTTGGTACTAGCCTCAGCCGATTCTTATTGCCCTTTGTTTTTCCTTTTGCCCTATATGTGAACAATATCAATATTTATGTCGTTTAAACACGTCCTGTATATTCATATTCAGTTTGCTTCACAGAGTAACAGTAATAACCAACAAGAATCTCATCACTGTATAGGACCCACGCATCACATAGCCAAAGATGACAATAAAGATGCTTTGACTTGACTGACTTTTCCATCTTAGCCCTTGGCATTTTCTTTTGCCTTTCCCCCGTATCTGGGAGCAGCATGTGGCTCTGTGGGCTAAGCCTGTGTGCCTGTAATCATAAGGTTGCTGGTTTAAACCCAGCCTTAGCACGTCTTGGGTCCTTGAGCAAGGCCCTTAACCCCCAGCAACAGGTGGCTGCTCTTCACAGACAGCTTACTCTACAAAGAGCAAGTTGAGGGAGGCGTAAAGACAGTCCAATAAAGTATCAATTATTATTATCAGCTTCCTCATTCATTTACTCGACTATGCTTGGCTTAGTAAACCTTCTTAAATACAGTCATAATGTGTTCATTATTTTACTTTTGGAGCCCTTCCCCCTCCATCCACTCACTTCTTCCACTCTCTCTCTCCTTTCACATATGATAACAGAGCGCACGGAGGCTGCAGCATGAGCGTGATGTAGTCGTGTCCCTGACACACGAGAGCTCGGCCCTGCAGGAGCGGCTGGCTGAGGAGCAGAAGACCCTGGGCCGCTTAGAAGCTGTGTTGGACCTGGTGGAGCGTTTCGAGGCTCCTGATGGTGAAGGGGGCACTCCGCTCACCCTGCAGGAATGTGCCAGTATCTTTGAGACGCTGCAGTCCGAGTACTACCAGGAGTATAAGGTTCTGGGTCTGGGGGACCTGGCCGTGTCAGTGGTGCACCCTCTGCTCAGGGAGAAGCTCCGCAGCTGGGACCCTCTGAAGGTCATTTGTCGGCCCCTACTGGACGTCTTTGGTACACCTGCCATGTACATCGTTCTTATGTGATGCTCACTCTCTCCACAGGACAGCACATATGGTCTGGAAGAGGTGGGCCAGTGGAGAGCCATTCTGGAGTCCCGGCAGGTTCACCACAATGCCCCTGATAGCTCACAGATGGACCCATATCACAGGTCAGTATGGTCCTGTCAGTAACGTCAACTTGGTGGTGATATTACACTCTATATTTGGCGTTTCATTTTGGAGCTTAATTAGTGATGTCAGATTTCAAAGTTTACTGTCTTTCGGATATTGCTGCCTTTCTTAGAACTACTGTGTTTAAAGGCTATTCTGTGTAGGGTTGCAACTGTCGATTATTTTTACAGTTCACCATCGGTTACTTTTTATTGTTTAGTAATTGAGTAATTGTGTTAAATATGTATTTTGTTAGTGTTTTGGCTTTGCTAAGATGAACGATTACTGAAAAGTTTGAAATATAAAAAGTGACCACAGATGCCGTATGAGTATGTTCAAAACGCTGTCAGTAAATCTTTGCCTGCTCAGTTGAATATGGCTGAGCAACATTAATATTGCCTATAAGAGACTCTGGTTTGCTGGAAAAAGAGAGAATTTAATTACATTTGTTTAGTCTCTTTGAATAGAGAAAATTGACCATGGTAAGATTATAATCAGGTCAGTTAAAGCCTATAACATTTTTAGAAAATCAGATCAAAATATACCAAAATCTTCAGTTTATTGCACATCTTCACTGTCTACACAACAGTCCAGAATGTACAAAAATCACATTATCAAAATATTTTTTTAAATAATGGCAATACACACTGTTCCCATTTGTAAGTAGGGCAGTAAGCTGTTGGCTAGCATAGTTATGTTCCTCAGTTTATGTAGTCATTGATGGCTTAATGGTTAGGGAAGCGCACTTGTAATTGAAAGATTGCAAGTTCGAATTCCCGACCCACAAGGCACCACTGAGGTACCCTGAGCAATTCTAATTCTATTCAACAATATTTTAAGGAATTCATGTTTTTACTATACAGTACCAATACTAGTAGTCAGAATGAGAATTTTGCTGAATGAGCAGCTTTGGAACCTTTCACCGAACACTGAGAAAATTTTAACATCATTAAACTGCAGCTGCATTGTATTGTGATCGATATGATTAGCACTACCAGATTCTGACAGCTACCTTTTCAAGTCAAGGTTAATAACCTGAAGGAACACTTGAATGGAGTGAAAGGAAGAGATGAGTGTTATAAACAAATTAATTAGATTGCTCCACAATCTCCCCCCCCCGCAACCCCAGGCTTTGACCCGCAAATAACAAGATTATCTGGTATATGTTTAAAAATCAGTTTAAAGTGTACCTCTACTACTTTTGCAAGAGCACTACATGCATTCTCTGGCATGATCATACTCATTTTTATCCTTAATTGCTGTTAAAATAACTCTTAGATGGGTTTGTGAGAAACTCCTTTTTTGTTTCATAAATACCCCAATATTTATTACAACAAAATCTCATTACAATGTTTGAACAATTTCCAGTATTATGCTGTCATAGTGTATTATACAAAGTACTTTATTTCTTGTTATGCTGTCCTGATCTTCTTGTATCTGTTCCTCAGAACAGATTAAAGCTTTTATCACTTCATTTGTCCACGCACGCATTTAATTTTAATTGAATTACTTTTACATCTGTGGAGTAATAGGTCAACCAGAAAAAACCCAATCCTAACAAGCTGAAAGGAGCCATATCGCCACTCATTGTAGCAGAATCAGGCATCTTTTTACAAACTGCTGAAAACTAAATAAGTAATTGTCATGGATTGATCACATATGGCTGATACCCGATCTGTTGAATAGGTCTGGATGGGTGCTGATACCGATATGATTATCGGATTGGTGTATCTCTACAAAATTCCCAGTTGTGTATAGACCTCAGTTTTGGGTTCACAATTTGGTGCGCCGTACAGTAGGGAAAACTGAAGTTGGTTTGAAATTAAATTAATATCAAAACTACAATTAGAAACACTTGTAAACCAAAGGTGATGTGTCTGAAAAACAACAGAGACACTCATTTGCATGTTGTAATAATAAATATATACAATATATGTAAATTTACAAACAAGACTGCATCATAACAATCATAATCTACTCAATCCTGCCTAAATAATAATAATAATAATAATAATAATTATTATTATTATTATTATTATTATTATTATTATTATTATTATTATTATTA
>JAABNX020000046.1:33223770-33246473 GCA_015163995.2 Mormyrus lacerda | reverse complement strand
CCGTTTCTGTTCAGAACGATTAAAATTGATTTTGTTTTCGTTTTTGTTCCTGTTCAATGTCATTTGTTTTCGTTTTTGGTTTTTGTTCCTTGAACCGGTTCAGAGCCCTGATGGTGGCAGTCACTAATAGCCAGTAATGTGTTCCTGACATTGCCTGAAATGACAATGTTATTTGGCAATTTTAACTCAGTTCAGTTTGTTTAAATAGGGTTTTTAACAAGGAGTATTATCAGAAAGCAATTTATAGAGCTTCAGGCCAGTGGTCTCTCCTAAATACTGTTGTCTTCCCCTGCCTCTTCCACATCCTTTTTGTCCTCCTCTCCCCTGCCACATCAGCATGTATCCTGAATCCCCCCCCCCTTTTCCTTGGCACACCAGCATGCATCCAGACATCTCCTCTCCTTGCCTCCCACATACCACAGTTCTGTTTATCAATGTGTAGCTTGCACAACAGTTAATCTCTCATCCAGAGTACACTAAAACTACATAAACATGTACCTGTTTTGACTAAGACACTGGTGTAACTTCTCCCCCAGTGAAAATGCTTTGCCACTCCTAATGCAATAACCTAAAAACACTAACAGTAGGTACCACTATAAGATATACATTTGTTTCTGAAGTACCTTTGATGATTTTTGACAAGAATGGCATTTCATTCTTGTATAGAATGTTCTATGGCATATACTATGGGAACGAACCAAAAATGGTACAACATACATCAATATGCTTATTTTTGGCATAGATTCCCATACAGTAATTTCAAAGTAAAATTTACAGTAAGTATAGTATTGCAATATATAAACTACACATCTAAATACACTATATATAGAATATCTACCAGTCAAAAAAAATAAATATATAATGCTAATCAATCCAGCATTTGTCCAGAAGTTCCCATTCATATCTCATTTATGTCCTCTCTCACAATGCACTTAAAATGGGTCTCTTGGTATGGCCGATCCATCCATAGCAGTCTTCCGGAGATCTATCCAGGTACCACGTGTTCATTGCATCTAAGTGTGACATCTGATCATTTACACGGTGAGCATAACCTTTCCTCCTCCCCAAGGAAGATTCCTCTAAGGGCCTGAGGAATGGAGAGCAGGCCAAAAGGAAACGTGACACCATGCAAGGATACACTCTCCAAATGCCACAGAGGGGCGAAATGCTACACTGTCCCATGCAATTACAAACATTTGCATGTTTCACATACCTTACTTGCCCTACCTCCTTACCGGTCACAAGCCTTCCATAGACGTCATGCAGTGAAGTGCTCTGCATTGTATGGCCCAGTTTTAGGTTTATGTAACAATAATCTGTCAGAGGATGCCAACACACACATTGTGAGGTGGGCACTCCTCTCCCAGAGCATCCATCACTCCTGCTTTTTGGTCACTGCCTCACCCACAAAGATGAATATGTAGGCTGTTTGTCTAGCTTCTGTGACTCTAACACAGTAAATGCGCAAAGTAATGTTGAAATTACGCTATTACAATAGTTTCCATTATAGGCTTTTGCAGATTTTCCAATCCCAAATTTAAAACTTTTCACACTCTTGTCTTTATCAACCCATAACTTAGCACAGCAATTCATTTTATATCCAAAATATACTAAAACTAACAAAACACTTCATATATCAATCTCAAAATCAAATCATTCCACCTTAGTATTCCACTAGTAAAAGATCCCCCCCCCACAAGGACACTTCGTCACTCACCACACAATGACCTACATAAAAGAAACATTACATAGAATTACAAGATGTTCCATTTTATCTCTGAAGTATTTTTAGAAGTAGTTTTTAGAAGTATGCTGGGTCTTTTTTTGTTTACATAAACAGAAATGGAAATCTGACACAATATATATTGAATATAATGTATAGCAGAGAAAGGCTGCAATATGCAATATTCAGTATGCTTTGTTTTTTCACTTTTTGCATGGGAAAGGTAGAAAGAACACGATAATCTACTGTAAATTCAAGAACTGTAACAGAGAAATATGCATATATCTCTAAATATACCAATACACACTTGGAGTATGTGAAGGGAATGAACTGATCAATAAACACAGCAGTGCCAGTTAACCCTGCGTTCACTACATCTTTCACAATAATACCTATGAAAAAATAACTTGGTTTGACTAATGTGCACAGGGGCTGAGTGAACACTGTGGGTTCATTGCATCTGTGCTTTTAATAAACCCTGAGAAAGCGACCTTGTTGTAAGCCTCCATTGTTGCCTTATGTGTACAGACACACGGTGTAAAGCAGGGCTCCCAAATTACAGTCCTAGAGGGCCAGAATCCAACACAGACTGCATTTACCTGCTTAAACACATCTTAAACAGCCAATTATTAGGTTTACTAGGTACGTCTGAGCGGGGAAATCTACAAACTGTGTTGTAGACTGGCCCTTCAGCACTGGAATTGGGGAACCCTGGTGTAAAATCGACAAGATAACTATCATCAAGATACCTCAGCTCTGCCTTGCAGCAAAACCAAAGTTTATACATGCAGAGTGGGGGTGCAGTCATCATATAGTCTCAGAGTATAGACGTTTTATCCATTGGCTCTCACATAACTCTGCCAGTCCTCAGGAAACTGGAAGAGAGCAGCAGTGTCACCTTGGATGGACATGGCTAGACTAGCATGTTGTACGGATGACTCAGCTTTATTTTAATTAGGCATGTATTGCATTTCCTTTTGTTGGCAAGGAACCAGTTTGAAGTTAAAGAGCAGTGAGGCAGTTAAAAAAAAAGACCTTGCAATGGGATTATCTGTAAAAGGCCTGCAGAAGAGATTCCCTTCGTTGTATTAGGTTTTGACCTGGCCCGACACTATTTAGAGAAATCTTTGTATTGCACCGCTGGAGGGAAGTCTCTGAACATTCACAGCACAGAAAAACAAATCTGACAGGGGTGGTGGGTACCTCCTGGTAGATTTTGTTCCACAGAAGGCCCTCAATGGCAGGTTTTGAGGCCCCTATAAAGTTCTGGATCCCTGACCCCTAATGTTATCAACCTGAACTACGACAATACCGTTTCAAGCTACCTGTAAAAATTTAAGACAGAAGACTATCACCATCCAGCATACCATGGAGTCCTTAAGACTGGTCATCATCCAGAGACAGATACTGGAGGTTAAGATATCTCATTGTGATCAGTAGACTGCTAGAAAAATTCCATTGTGTCCATTGTGGCCAGCATGTTGTTCTACACTATGATCTACAGCTCAAGCAACATAATCAATCAAGGAAGCCGAATCGATCTGCAATTAGATTTGAATTGGACTAACTGTAGTTTGTGGTAGAGAAAACATTGCTAACAACGCTGAAATCCACCAGTAACAAGCTTGTACATTGTCTGACCGAGGATGTATATCAATCGGGAAAATTTCTCTTTGATGTGCGAATATATGTTGTGGCCTTTTGCGCCGTCTCGCGGATAAAAAGTGCAACTGTGAGTACAAGTCAGTAAAACTTTTCTGTACAGTTGCCTCTGTATGTCCTGTGCGACTTTCACCAGTACACCAGAACAATCGACACTTAATTACAATGTATGAAAGCCGATATAAATAAAGGACATTATAGCAAATCCTATAATTCAGACAGTATTAATATGCGCCACACAACGGAAAAAAAACTACTAATGCGACGCTTTTTGGCGTAATCACTGTACGTCATCACGTATCGACATGACAAGATGGCGGCGTGCTGAAAACCTCATGCTTTTATTTTAAAGTGTTTTCATTTCTGTTTTTACTAACACGGCTTATAATAATCGACAATGTCTAGATTAATAGTGAAGAATCTCCCGAACGGGGTTAGTATGTTTGTTACTTTTATAAATAAGTGTTTGGAGCATAGACCATAAAAATATCGTGTGCCAAAGAAGTAATGTTATAATATTTTTATGTCCACATCGATGTTTTAACAGTGCTGTATAAATAGTTATAACTAAACAATGCGTGTTAATACCACAAGATAACCCTTGGTCTGTTAAACTATTTGTGCCGCGCTACTTAATGTGTATCGTAATGTGTAATGATTGAGTGAGCCATATATATTTTGTGCCCGATAATAAGTGGATGGTTGACGACTGATCGAAGCCAATTAATTATGATTATATTGGCAGATGAAGGAGGAGCGGTTTCATGGGATGTTCGCTGCTTTTGGTAGCCTGACCGATTGCTCTCTGAAGTTTACGAAAGACGGAAAATTCCGTAAGTTTGGATTTGTAGGCTTCAAATCAGAAGAGGATGCAGAAACGGCGCTCAAACACTTTAACAAGAGCTTTGTGGACACCTCCAGGGTGACGGTAGGAGAGATGGCGAGATCATTACATTTGCACTCACACACTATTACATCATGATTCTGTCCACAAGATGGAAATTCACAATTTTCCTTTCATTAGCTACCCTACTAAGTTGGAAGTTGTTTTTTTATTTTTCAGGTGGAATGGTGCAAGTCTTTTGGGGATCCTACCAAGGCTAGGGCTTGGAGCAAACACACCCACCCACCCCCAGCCAACAGCAAGGAGCATGAGGTGAAGGAGCTCAAGACTGGGCGCCTTATCTAGAGCACTTGCAATTGACACATAGTATGGTGTATATTAGAAGGATGTACACATATCTTACTAGGGCTGCACAATTCAGCAAACAAAATGTGAATTGAGATTCTTCTGCTTAAAATTGAAATCACGATACTTTGTAACGACTCTGTAATTTAAAAAAAATTAAACGTTAATTACACTCATTAAACCTCAAAATGAAAAACAAAAAAACGTGACTGTTGGAAAAATATATGATTGATTCAGGACCAGCATTTCAACTTCTGACAACAAAAATGCTCAATTGGCCATTCAATTATGGTAACCAAAACAGCCATACCAAACATTCCAGTACCCAAAGTGCCAGTGGGGTACTTTTTGGTACTTTGGGGTGGGACTGGAAAAACTTTTTTTGTCCAACAGTTATGCAATAGTCTGCCTCTGAAACCCAGTACAGCCGGCATATTGAATTTGAAAACAGTTGTGAACTCAGAAAACAATGATAAACAAGGTAAAATAATTATTAATAATTAATAGCTTTAATTGTGATCTGATCAGGATAGCATAAAAAGAAATAAAGTATTTTTTATAATATACTAGGGCAACACAGTATTGGAAAATTTCTAAGTTTTACAATGTGACTTTGTAGTAAATGTTGTAATAAATAATGGGGTATTTATAAAACAAAAAAGGATTTCACCATAAATTTCTCAATTGATTTAAACTGCAATGGTAAAAATGATTATGATTATCTCGGAGAATGCATGTGGTGCTCATGCAAAAGCAGCATAGGTAAACTTTAAATTTATTTTTAAATATATACTAGATAATATTGAAAAGGAATAATAATTAAAATTATACAACTTTTGTAATAGGGAATTTTTTTTTGAATGTTTTAGCAAAACCGAACCTCCCCGTGCTATCAATGTCTGTTTACAGAATTAAAAGTAAGAAAAAGCCTGATCTTAATCTAGCTGACTGACAAATAAGAATTGTACATGCACAACATGCAATGTTGGTATTAAAATCGCATGTCAGCCAGCCCTATAATATACATACATATATATAATATACAGCCATTTTTCAAATTTAGTACAGAATACCCCACCTTACACTGTGATGTTATTCTGTGCCAGTACCAGTTTTTATGGCAATGGAAAACCAAAACCTTGAAGTATTGTATTTTGGTACGGTAACAAAAGTAAGGTGCCTGGTATACCAGGAAAGCACCCTTTAAAGAGAACGCAGAATTCTTCAGACACTTCAGACTCTGGGGAAAAGGAGCGCTTGTTTTACTCCAGCTGATGTAATACAATGCTTTAGAAACTTTTCACATTTGTCATCTCAGGAGAAACAGAAAAATAAGGAGAAAAAGAAAAAGCAAGAAATTGTAAACGTTGTTGGAGCGGTAGGTCATTTCTATTTATTCATAGTAAAGTGTTGCAAATAATAATAAAAAAAGAATCATTTGGGTAAATTATTAATTTAAGCATGATATTTGATGACTGTGAGCTGTTATCTTTCAAGAAAGCAGCTGGATTTGAATAGTTTATTTCACCCTTTGTTAATAGCCTTTATTTGCTGCCTGATGTACATGATAGTTTCAACACTCTGGTGAATTTTTCCCAACACCCCTGTAGCTAGAGCAGGACCAGGGCTTTCAGGAGTTCCTTGCTGTACACCAGAAACGAGCACAAGGCCCCACATGGGCCAATGACAGCCTACCAAAGCTGGCTGATACCAGCACTGCAAGTGAGGAGAAGAAAAAGCCCAAAGCTGCTAAAGATGACTACCTCAACTTTGACTCCAGTGAGTCTGAAGATCTTAGCCAAGATGAAGACCAAGACGATGAAGAGATTCAAAGTAAGTGTTAGTAAGACTTATAACTTATGTGCCCAGATTGATGTACGGTGCCTTGAAAAAGTATTCATACCCCTTGAACTTTTGTCATATTACAACCACAAACTTAAATGTATGTTATTGGGATTTTATGTGATAGACCAACACAAAGTAGCACAGAATTGTGAAATGGAAAAAAATGATACATGGTTTTTCAAAATTTTTTACAAATAAAAATCTGAAAAGTATGGCATGCATTTGTATTTAGCCCCATTGAGTCAATACTTGGTAGAACAACCTTCCACTGCAATTACAACTGCAAGTCTTTTGGGTTATTGCCCGTTCTAGCTCAAGCTCAGTTAGTTTGGATGGAGAGCATCTGTGAACAGTAATTTTCAAGTCTTGCCACAGATTCTCAATTGGATTTAGGTATGGACTTTGACTGGGTCATTTTAATATATGAATATGCTTTAATCTAAATTCTATTTTACTTCAGGCTGTATGTTTAGGGTTGTTGTCATGCTCGAAGGCGAACCTCGCCCCAATCTCTAGTCTTTTGCAGCCTCTAAAAGGTTTTATTCCAGGATTGCCTTATATTTAGCTCCATCCATCTTCTCATCAACTCTGATCAACTTCCTGGGCCCTGTTGAAGAAATGCATGATGCTCCCACCACCATATTTCACAATTTACTAATTAAGTGACTTATGAAGGCAATTGGTTGCACTGGATTTTATTTAAGGGTCTCAGTGCAGGGAGCCACACTTTTCAGATTTTAATTTATGAAACATTTTGAAAATCATTCATTATTTATTTTCCACTTCACAATCGTGTGCTACTTTGTGTTGGTCTATCACATAAAAGCCCAATAAAATACATTTGTTTGTGGTTGTGATGTGACAAAATGTAGAAAAGTTCAAGGGAATAAATACTTTTTCCAAGGCACTGCACAACAAAATCTTTGATCTTCATTGACTGGTACTACACATTTGAATCACATACTATGAGTTATTTAGAGCTGCAGATCTAACTACATGTCTTTGGGCAGAGGTAGGTATTTTACGTCCAGAGAGTAGTTGTTGCTTGACCAAGATTTTGTTTTAGTCAACCACTTTAATACTATATGACTTTTTAAACTCAGCTTGTTGGTTGAAACAAAACCTTCATCTGGAATTCTACTCTCCGGTCGTGAATTACCTATGTTTCAGTTTGGGCTATGAGAGGAAATTCCCTAGAGGAAACCTCAGTGAGCTGAGTGGAGGTCAGTGATCAAGGATTTTTGTTACCGCTCAAGTGGATTTCACAAGCACAACAGAAATTGAGTAGCTGCCTCCATAATGATGCAAATAACACATACAATCAAACACGCACAGAAGCATGCATCTGGATTATACGAAATGGCAAGTGAACAACCAGTTTTCATAGGAGATGAGTTAAATGCAGGAGAAATGGGAAGTGTGAAGAACGAATGACTGACAAGGGACAGATTGGCATGGCCAGATGCCTAGGTCGGAACTTTTCTATAACAGCAAGGCTTCTAAGGTGCCACTGGTGGTCAGGACCTACTGACCGTGGTTGGACGAGGGAAAAACCACAAACCGATAATAGACTATTGGCTGCCCAAAGCTCACTGATGCTCAGGGGCAGCAGATGCTGTCCTGTCTGGTACCGAGTAGCATAAGGACTACTGTGGGGCAACTGATGGAATATTTAATGCTGCGCATGAAATAGCTGAATCACAACACACAGTCCATCACACCCTGCTGCGTATGTAGGGTGACCAGATAATTCATGTCAGGGAGGACACTGAGTTAGGAAAGGAATTGTAAATTACCATTTAAATTAAAAGGACCTGGATTTTACTTGAACACTGAGTTTTTGCTGTGTGCTGATTAGTCAGTCTCCTATGACCATGCATGTGTCACTAATGCTAATGTGAAACAGCTGGATGAGTCTTTCAGTCAAGGAAACAAACGAGTTAAAGCACAAGAAGAGCTGAACTATTTAGCACAGGAGCCTTTCATTTTGGAAGTAGTTTGTAAAACTGGAAGTAGCTCAAAGTGTCCTCCCTGACATGGATAATCTGGTCAGTAGTTTTGCGCGGGTCGTCTTTTTTTTTTTTATCACGCGCCCAAACCGACCCATCAGGAGATCTAAACCGTCCTGCACAACCCACAAAATACGCGTCAATAATGACCCAAAACCCGACCTGAGGGAGAAAAAAAAACCAGTGAGCCTGTATTGCCATGGAACCTACCAATGAAGTTTCATTTGTTACGCTGTAACCCATAGATGACAGATTTGTGCTAGATTCGCATTGAAGATGATGATGCAATTTTATGCAAGATTACTGTCAAGATGTTGTACCAAACAACAACAAAGAAACTGAAAGATTGATTTTTACGTCGTTATTTATTGAAGGGTTGTGGAAAATTGCATGAAAGACTTCTCTCTTGTACACGCACAAGCGTGCATGTATGCAAAACACACTAGTTGTCAAAACTAACATCTGATGTAACGTCAGATCTGAGAACTCTATCAGATTATCTAAGGATAGCTTTATTTACTTTTATTTTCCTGACTGTGATTGCGAATGCAACTAGGAGATCCTCTTGGTAATTCGAACCCCGTTTACAACATGTTTTGATCAATAATGAAATGCGTTTTGTAACTTTTTGACCCGCCCGCCCGCACCCACGATATTTTAAAAATGTCTGCCCTAAAACCACCAGCACCCGTGCATCACTACTGGTCACCCTATGCGTATGGGCCTGCATAACTGCAGACTAGTTAGAATTCCCATGCAGACCCATCTCCACTGGCGAAAGTGTCTGCAATGGGCATGTGATCATTGGGACTGGACTGTGGACCAGTGGAAGAAGGTCATCTGATGTCATGTGTCCTGTTTTCATTGACATCATAGTTAGGTATGTGTGTGTCATTTACCTGGGGAACAGATGGCTTCAGGATGCACTATAGGAAGACATGCTGGTGGAGGAAATTTGATGCTCTGGGCAATGTTCTGCTGGGAAATCTTGGGTCTTGGCAATTCATGTGAAGGGTACTTTGATGCACGGCACACATTACAACATTGTTGCAGACAGCATACACCTGTTCATGACAATGGTATTCCCTGATGACAGACACATCTGTCAGTGGGATAATGTGGCCTGCCACACTGCATGAACTGTTCAGGAATGGTTGTCGGAGCTGATGAGTTTAGTGTTTCCGTGGCCACCAGATTCCGCAGATCTGAATTCTTTTGAATACTGAATCCTGGGATGTGCAGTTGCAGCCACAGGATGCCTTCAGACGTCTTGCTGAATCTATGCCTTATCTGTCAAAGCTGTTTTGGTGGCAACAGTACATTACTCTATGGTGTATGTGTTACATGAAAAAATAGTCCATATAAACACATTACATTTCTGTAAGTACTACATCAGTTTTGGTACTGTTGTTTTTTGAGCATTGTAAGTCATTGTGTTTTTGTTCTCCACTATGAGTGATCACGTGTAATTCCTGCTCAGATTCTGCCACAGATGCCCTGAAGACCGAGCTCTCTGACATGGACTATCTGCGCTCTAAAGTGGCGACCGTGCATGAGGATGAGCACAAGGGTGATGCTGGGGACGTGGGGGGGTCTGCTGTCAGCCAACGCACTGACAGTGCTTTTGAAAGTGGCAACAGAGATACTGGTCATACCCACAAAGAGAAGGGGAGGCATAGCAAGATGGACAAAAAGCAAGTGAGTATCTGTTCCAGTCAAAATAAACAAGACTGCTGATGGTCTCATGTTAAAAAAACTAAAGGATATTTAGTATTTAAACCTGTAAAATATTAGGCTGCAATTATTCCTGAAGAGCTTCCCTCCATAGTCCAGGAGATATAAATGCAGATCTTCCCTATACTAAGACTTATACGCTTCATTGAACTTGAGAATTTTTATTATTTAATTTATTTAGCATTTTCTCCTAGTTCTGTAATTGTTAGCATGACACCCATTGTGGTAAAACACTGTGTAATGCACCTCGGGTATAATTGGACTTCAAGGGGACTGAAAAGACATGCACTCAGCCTGACGTGGGCGGTCATATATAGAACCTTCTAGTAAAATGTACGGGAATTGAAAACTTTTTATGATCAAATGTTGAACAGAAGTACTCCTAATCTCTGGCCTGATGTTAGAGTACCACTTTTGGTGGACTTGGAGCATAAAATGTTAATTGAGTACTCAGAAGGGCACTATGTACTTTTCGCATGTAGATTGGTGTGATGTCAGTGTGATGCCTTCATTCCATATGCTATTCTTTTCCCCGCAGATGGAACCCACTACGGATTTTACAGTTAAGCTTCGTGGTACTCCTTTCAATGTCAAGGAGGTGAGTGGTCGATTGGGAGCAGGGTTGCTAAGGGACTAAGAGCTTATTTGTCTTTTAAGTGTCTGACCTCCGTATGGTGGTTTCTCTGCATATTTAATCGGGTGCCTTTTCAGATAGTTTTCTAGAAATGCTTTATGTTTTAGGCTTTATGACATAGCTAACATAGAATATCTCGTTGACTTAAGTCTACAATCATGTTTCAGTCAGTCACAAGAGGTTTAGTGATCGTTAATTGGCCCTTTGTTTTTTCAAGCAACAAGTGCGAGAGTTCATGACTCCGCTGAAGCCTGTTGCCATCCGTATTGTGAGGAACAGCAAAGGCGACATGACAGGTTATGTATTTATGTATTCTAATATCCTTATTCACATTAGAAAACAGCATCTCACCCATATTGTCGCTAATTTTTTTTTTTTTTTTTTGCCTGGGTTACATGTGTGTGGAGTTTGCATGTTCTCCCCGTATCCTCCGGGTACTTTGGTTTCCCCCCTCACACAGTCCAAACACATGCTGAGGCTAATTGGAGTTCATAAATTGCCCGTAGGTGTGCATGTGTGAGTGAATGGTAACAGTGTGTGAGTGTGCCCTGCGTTGGGCTGGCCCCCTGTCCAAGGTTGTTCCCTGCCTCGTGCCCATTGCTTCCGGGATAGGCTCCGGACCCCCCGCAACCCAATAGGATAAAGCAGGTTGGAGAATGAATGAATGAATATATTGGTCATTATACTTTTTGTGTTATAGTTAGTTGTAGTTTGTGTTATAGCCTTAACATGCATGGAAAAAAATAAATACAAATATAATTAGTTTAGTTCCTAAAAAAAAAAACCATCCATTGTCATTAAATATTGGTTTTATCTGTCTTGCCTTTTTGTGCTTAGGCTATGTGTATGTGGACCTACGCTCTCAGGAGGAGGTCACAAAGGCCCTTCTCAAGAACAAAGACTACATGGGTGGGTGACCCCAGATTCGTGGCTTTAGCAAGGATGTAGTATGAGCACTTTCCACTGAAGTTCAGGAACCTAGTTCCTGGTTCCCAGGTCCTGTGTCATCTCAACTGGAAACTTTTCTAGCTTCTGGCCACTTTCATGTGTTGCTTTCCCACTGCACAACAGGAACTTAGACCTTCATGCTAAATAAGCATGGCAGAAACAAAAAGCTTATAAGTTAAACTAGCAAATAGCACCACCACCCAAAAATGATGGAGGACAAACAAGTCATTTTGTTAGTTATTAGTTATTGTGGGGGATCAAATGCGTGGTACAAAAATATGCTGCGGCAAATCCTGTCTTGTATAGCTTCAAAACTGGCATTTTGCAAAGCAGCATTTTATTTATATCTTTTTTATAAAGCCTGTATCATTTATAATTTCATCATTAAATCCAGCCAGTAGATCTATCTTTTGTTTTCCACTGAATAAAAAAAGATAATGTTATTCCACTAATAAGCGCTGGCAAGTTTCACTGCTGCACCAGCAATGTTAGAGAGATGTACAGGGGTTGGACAATGAAACTGAAACGCCTGGTTTAAGACCACAAGAATTTGTGTGATCTAAAGCCTTCCGTTGCAGCTAGTACAGCATCAATTCATCTTGCATGAGAGATACAAGTCCTGCACAACGGCCAGAGTGTTTTTGAGCCGTTCCTTTTGCAGAACAGTGGCCAGGTCACTACATGATGCTGGTGGAGGAAAATGTTTCTTGACTCGCTCCTCCAAAACACCCCCAAAGTTGTTCAATAATGTTCAGATCTGTGAGATGTTCAGCTTCATTTTCATGTTCATCAAAACACAGTCTTGCTGCATGCATTGGTGTATTATCATCCTGATACATGGCAGCCCCTTCAGAGTACAGGGTTTGAACCATTGCATGAACATGGTCCTCCTGAATGGTTTGGTAGTCCTTGGGCGGTGACGTGCCCATCTAGAACAAGTAGTGGGCCTAGGGAATGATATTGTAACCCAAATCATCATTGATCTATCCCTGTGCTACTCTCTGGGTACACAACAGCCCTTGTTGTAAGCCTCTTTCTGGCTTCTCCTCCCTGTAACTCTCCTGGGTATGAGAGACAGTGAAGGTGAACTCATCAGAGAACAACACATTTCACTTTCTCAAGGGCCCAAGATTAGTGCCGATGGTACCATTGAAACTAACGTTTGGAATTGGCATGAGTGACCAAACGTTTGGCTATAGCAGGCCGACCATGAATATTGCATGGTTATTGCTTGAAATTTTCCAATTCAGAAAAATGGAGATGACAAAATGACAAAAAATGTCATCCAATGATACATTTAATGTGATTGAGGGACAAAACTTCTCCTTTCCCTGCATTCCAGTGTAAATTCTAAGTTTATCGCAGTAAACTCCACGCAGTAGTTCATGGTCGAGTGAATAGTCCCTATTCCGGAGCAGGGAGCAAAATAAGTTCAGGACCTAGCTCCTAGGAGAGGGGTGGGCAATCTTATCCATAAAAAGGCTGATGCGTATGCTGGTTTTTGAGAGAACTTTTAAGACAGCTGTTCAAATGCCAGGTGTGAGGACTCTTCAGCCAATAATAATATAATTAGGGAGTTGCAGCAAAAACTCCCGTATACAGTGGCCCTTTCTGGATAAGATTGCACACTCCTGTCCTAGGACCTTCAAGCACGGCAAGTTGCTGCAGTAGGAACATGGCAGAAGTTCCTAGTTCCTGGAAAAGGTTCCTAGGGCGGGAAAAGTGCCTATGGATGGCACTGGGGCTGCCACTGACTATTTTTCTATCAGTTAAACTATCAAGTATTTTACTGATTGGCCGATTTTAATCTGACTCGTCATAGGTTCCCTGTGCTGCCTATGTCACCTATAGGATTGACTGACCCACATGTCATTATTAGATGTTGGATGCAAGTGTATTAAATTATGAGCTAAAGATTGAGTAAATGGTGGGAACTGTGTAAAGGGTGGGAACATTTTTGACTGATGGCATATAAGTGGCGCATAGCTGTGTCCTGTCATTTAAATTTCTGGCATTGTTTAAAATGCTAGTCTGCAAGACCCAAGAATAGCCCTTCTCTTTCAGGAGTTGTTTAGGTAATTGTTTAGGAATAACACTTGTTGGTAAAGTCTAGCCAGTTTCTATGTAGTATTGTTAAATATTTAATGATAATGGCTTTGTTCGAAATTAATTTAATCTGTAGTTGCAAAGGGACATTTCTTACTGCAAAGCATGCTTTTAAAAATTCTTTAATTTTTTTTAATCATGTTAGTGAGGACCTTTTATTCCTGAACGTTCATGCATTACCAAGTAGGACCGCAGTATTCAGAATGAGATTCTTCTACCATAAGTCAGAGGATGCCTACTGAAACTTTACTCCAGCCTATTATGAATATTAATAGGAAAGCACTTTTCTCAGCTCCCTGTGTTTCTTGGTTCTGCAAGACCTTGTGTGAAACAAAGCATAATATCAGATTGTACACATGGTGATGACAGGCAATGTAGCTGGTAGCAGAATTCTCTGGTGCCCTAATGGTGGAATTACTGTCTGCATCCCCAGGAGGGCGCTACATTGAGGTGTTCTGCACCAGCTCCAGCAAGAAAGAGGCTCGGCCAGGGACTACGCATGCCCAGCAGCGCAGCTTCCACCGGGAGCTAAGGGAGGATGAGGAAGAAGAAGATGTGTCCGAGTCAGGCAGGCTTTTCATCCGGAACCTGCCGTACACTTGCACTGAGCAGGAGCTCTCTGACATCTTCACTAAGTATGGTATGTTGCCATGGTAACCATTATGTTGTGTAAATTGTTGCCTTTGTGAATTGCATCAGTTAACTTTTTCACAGAAAATCATCCTAATCATCCAGTGTCTTCATGATGTGGTAGTAATGGTGAGATGTTTTGTCCTGCATTGTTTAAGGCACAATTTATTCTCAATTTCCGTTTGTCCCCCAAACTTTGTTTTTCTAAGGCCCCCTGTCAGAGATCCACTTCCCCATTGACAGCCTGACCAAGAAACCCAAGGGCTTCGCCTTCGTCACCTACATGATTCCGGAGGATGCTGTCCGCGCCCTTGCCGAAATGGATGGCCATATTTTCCAGGTGGGCCTATCTTGAAAATATGGTGTCATACTTTCTAATTTCTGTTGTAGTATTCTTTCAAAGCGCAGCTTGCAAATTGTATAGAGTAGTGTTCATGTGGAGTACTGCTGATACACCGCGTTCCAAATTATTATGCAAATTATATTTTTCTCTAATTTTCCTAAATAGTCGATGCAAATGACAGCATAATTTTCAAGTCATCAACCATTACAGTATAATTTGAATGTTACTGAACAAACCTCCCAATGATAACAGTATGTTTTTCAAAAATAAAAAACTTAAAATGTACTGTTCCAAATGATTACGATTACTCACAACAGAGTTTCAAAACATTTTATATATTGTATGGAAAAGGGTCACTTGTTGAATTTGCAGCATTACGAGGTCATATTTACTGAAATCAAAAGGTATTTCAATCAAAAACATCTTAACAGGTCAAGTTACATTTTAACATAGGACCCCTTATTTGATGGTAGCTTCACAATTCTTGCATCAGTTGAACTTGTGAGTTTTTGGAGAGTTTCTGCTTGAATTTCTTTGCAAGATGTCAGAATACCCTCTCAGAGCTGCTATTTGGATATGAACTGCCTCCCACCCTCATAGATCTTTTGCTTGAGGATGCTCCAAATGTTCTCAATAGGATTGAGGTCAGAGGAGGATGGGGGGCCACACCATGAGTTTCTCTCCTTTTATGCCCATAGCAGCCAATGATGCAGAGGTATTCCTTGCAGCATGAGATGGTGCATTGTCATGCATGAAGATGATTTTGTTATGGAAAGCACTGTTCTTCTTTTTGTACCATGGAAGAAAGTGGTCAGTCAGAAACTCCACATACTTTTCAGAGGTCATTTTCATACCTTCAGGGACCCTAAAGGGGCCGACTAGCTCCCTCCTCATGATTCCTGCCCTAAGCATGACTCAAGCGCCACCTCCTTGCTGACGTTGTAGCCATGTTGGGACATGGTGGCCGTCCTCCAACCATCCACCACTCCATCCATCTGGACCATCCAGGGTTGCACAGCACTAGTAAACAACAGTGTTTGAGAATTAGTTTTCATGTAGTTCTGGGCCCACTGCAGCCGTTTCTGCTTGTGAGCATTGGTTAGGGATGGCTGAGTAGAAGGTGTATGCAGAACTGCAAGCCTCTGGAGGATCCTACACCTTGACGTTCGCGGGACCTGTTTGCTGCTTTGTAATGGCATTTTAGCAGCTGTGCTCTTAATGTGATGTATTGGATGATTTGTCTGGCAGAAATCTTCCTCATTGTGCCTATATCTGCATGAACCTGTGTGTGTTCTCTTAACAGTACAATGATCATGCTTAAGTTTTTGTGAAATATCTAAAGTTTTCATACCTTGTCCTAAGCATCAAACTATTTCACACTTTTCAGCAGCAGAGAGATCCTTTTTCTTTCTCATATTGCTTGAAAATGGTGGTCTGCTTAATAATGTGGAACATCCTCCTTTAGTAGCTTTTCCTTTAATTGTGCTCACCTGGCAAATTATCACAGTTGTCCAAGATTGATTTGAGTAATCCAAAGAGCCCTGAGACACAATACCATCCATGAGTTTAATTGAGAAACAAAATATTTAATCTTTATGGCACTTAAATACAATTTGCATAATAATTTGGAACATGGTGTAGACATAATAGTATGTAGTATGAAGCTTTTTGCTGGCAAGATAGTAGATGAGATCATAGTGATAATGATAATTCAATAGGCTGCATGCCCTGTGATCTTGTGGCTTGTGAATCTCAGGGCCGCATGCTACACATCATGCCTTCCACTATGAAGAAGGAGAACCTGAATTCAGGCTCCTTGGGTCCTGGCTCCTCCTCGTACAAAAACCAGAGGGATGCGAAGCAAAAGGCAGCCAGTGGCAGGTGGGTACTCTGTCTCCATGGCAATGCATGTGCTAGCTTCAAGTTAATATCATTATCCCCTTTGTAGGGATGCTGATGTTGACTTTTTGCTAAGCAAACAGTAATGTTGGTGTCCTTGGTTTTTAAGTCTTTTTTTCTGGTGCTCTCAGCTCCCACAACTGGAACACGCTGTTTCTGGGCACTAGTGCAGTAGCAGATGTCATTGCTGAGAAGTACAACACATCCAAAAGCCAAGTTCTCAATCATGTGAGTGAAAAACATTTTTAGTCACATTAAAGTCCAAAAGTGTTGCATGTTATGCAGGCTGTGAGTGAGTGAACCATCAACACGCCCTCTCATTTAAACATCATCCTGTTCTTCAGGAGTCTCAGGGCAGTCTGGCTGTGAGGATGGCCCTGGGTGAGACGCAGATCGTTCAGGAAACACGGCTGTTTCTACTGGAAAATCAAATCTGCCTGGACTCCTTCAGTCAGGTAGGGGTTTGTCATATGTAATAACATCTCTGGTAATAGATTTTTCACCTGTTCTTTTATGTAATTTTCTATGTTTGGTTTATTGTGCTTGCCCCTGGGGCATGTACTACGAAGAGGGGTTACTGGCTTATCGGGGTACCTTGTCGGATTTATGGTAGTCTGGGCAAAATGTAAGTGAACGAATATGAAGTCCGTTTAAACTGTGGTATTTTAAATAAAAAATTTGATAAGCCTGTAACCCTGCCTCGTAGTACAGGCCACTGGAGTGGTGATATGGGATGTTAGATTTTGCTTTCCAGTTGCCTAACTTGTAGCGGTTTTGTGTAGAAGACTGAACAGAATTGCCTGTCTTCTCCCTTTGAGGACTTGTCTCGTCAGTTGTGTCTGTGCTTGTGTCTGTGTTGGGCTGCTGTCCCTTTGTAGGCCTCGGGCCCCCGCAGTAATACGGTCCTGCTGGTGAAGAACCTTCCAGCAGGGGTCCAGGCTGCTGAGCTGGAAGCCCTCTTCTCTCCTCATGGCTCGCTTGGCCGTGTACTCCTGCCCCCATCGGGACTCACTGCCATCGTGGAGTTCCTGGAGCCTACAGAGGCTAAAAAGGCCTTTACCAGGCTAGCCTACACTAAGGTGTGTCCCATAGGCTATGTGTGAAAAGGGAGCCTTTGGGTATCATCATGTCTGCACTTTTTAGACCTTAAGGCTGAAGGTAAAAGGTCAAGGACATAGAACATCATGAATGCTAAAAATGTGCTTTTAAGAGCTGTTAAACAAAGAGCTTTTTAATTTAATTCTAATCTTTATTTAAAAATGGTTCCCTCTTGATTGGTGGATTTGATGCTCTTAATTGGAGTGCTTGTGCAAATTGGCTGAGCAGATTCACAGTGCAGAGGTCAAACACTCTGGTTACACATCAGCTCTTGACCCTTATATGCGCTCTCTCTCTCTTTCAGAGTCTTTGGCTCTGTCATGTGCTTCATATGTTTGACTCGCATCACAGTTATTCCTTTTCTCCAGTTTCAGCATGTTCCGCTGTATTTGGAATGGGCTCCCATGGGGGTCTTCTCCGCACCTCCACCGGACAGGGCTGAGAAGCCTTCCGCAGAAGCTGACCCAGGTAATTCAAAGCTCTTTTACTTAACCTGGGAGAGCCATCTGGCTTTAGCATCGGTAAGGAGCACAATTTCTTTGCTCGTGCTTGTTCCAGATTTAGCCTCTTCCTGTCAGTAAAGTATGTAAACCGTCCATCATGTAGCAAATCAATGTTTTGCAATGCCGATAACAAGATTTTCATAAAACCCTTTTCTTAAAGGGAATGGGGTCAAAGGCAAAGGGAAAAATTCCTTCTCCCATATATATATATATATAATGTATGAAAAATAAATATCTTTTTTTTTCCTTTTCTTCCCATTATTCAGTCCCTCCATCTCAGGACCAAACACTATCCCAAGAGGAGAGTAGTGAGGATGAGGAGGAAAGTTTGCCAGGCTGCACACTCTTCATTAAGAACCTGAACTTCTACACCAAAGAGGAGACCTTGGCGGAGGTGGATCCAGAATGTGAATGGCATTTGTTGTTTTATTAATCAGAACCTGTGAACATGCTGTACTTCATTGTGTTCTTCCTTTCTTCATAAACAGGTCTTCTCCAAGTGTGGTCCTGTGAGAAGCTGTACCATCTCCAAAAAGAAGGATAAAACAGGTCTGCTCCTCTTTGTGCTGTAGATCACAGGTCGCTATCATGTCCTGCATCACAGCTGTAATTGTCCTCTCCCATGTTAACCTCCCAGGTCTTCTGCTGTCCATGGGCTATGGCTTTATTGAGTATAAGACCCCCAAGGCAGCACAGAAGGCCCTGAGGCAGCTTCAGGTACCGGAGTTCTACTTGCTGTCTTTGGTCCAGGGTCGTTATTGGCTGTGCGTTTAATTCAGAATGCCACTTCATCTGGGTTTAATTTTTTAAATGTAAATTTATTTTCAAAATGACATATTAGTAATCAAAATGTATTGAAGACTATTGTTTCTTTAACATATTCAAGGGAAAGGAAATACTGCATTCTGATTTATTGGTCTTCTGCCCAAGATAAACTGAAGAAATCAGTCAGGAAATATTGAATAACATCTGGATTTTGACACAAGATGACTTGTGCATTTCTGTGTCATCTATTTCATTATGTTGGCTGACACAAATGTCTGAAGTGCATGTTCAAACTGTTATTGCCTTTCTATTTAACTGCCAGTGTTTTTCAACCACTGGTCCATGGCCCAGTACTGAGCATGAGCAGCCTCTAGTGGCCCGTGGGACTGCGGGGCAGGGATATGCGGTTCAGTCTGTAATGGGCTACTACACGGGCAAGAAGCCAATCGCCACCCGACAATATTCACTGGTCGATGAACAGATTAGCGCTCCCTCAGAGAAAGCTTTGAGTGTTGGTGAAGAAATCAACAGCTTAGCAGTTATAATATCATTTTAAAAAGCAAATATTGTGGTAAACAAGATAAAATAAATCTATAATGTGGTGGTGCTTTTTGCCCTTTTAAAGTCTGACTTGCAACAGACTGGTGCTATGTGCAGTAAACTGTCGGAAACCCAGACCACCTTATCATTATAGGAAAAATATGTCCATTGGCTAAAATGGTCATACAGACCCTTTCCCAGTCCATGTTATGAATGTGCCATATACGACCCACTGGACTGTTCATGCTGTTCCAACCTGTTAGTTTCACCCATGAAATAAAGACAGAAAAGAAGGAAAAACCAGATCTTGCAACATTCTCAGTTTCAAAATACATTTATTGAGTTTTCCTTTTCATAATTCACCATGTGCTGGCAATAGAACAGGCTTCAAACATGCCAACCCATCAAGAAACAGGTCAAGTGAACAGACCTGCAAAAAGGTGTACTACACACAGAAAGTTTACTTGTGGTGGGCTGTAAGGTCTGGTGCACCACCTGTATTCCCTTTGTTTTTGTCTGAGGCTGATGTTGAGCACATGGAACATGATCATCACAGTTGACAAAGTTTCAAAATATCCAAAACCTAGTTTTACATGTTCTATAACATCTAAACATTATAACTGATGATGAAAAATTTCTGCCACTTATCTATTCACAGCTTGACAGGTGAATCTTTGCTGCATGTACAGTAACAACCTCAAAACGTGTTGGGAGCCATATTTATTGTGGAAGAAAATGTGGTTAATTCAGTCAGTAATCACTAAATGTTACTGTTACTGGGTTGTATATGGTAAAATGGGCTATAAAGCAAAAAAACTATTCTTAACTTTGATGAGTGGGTTAAATGTAAGGCAGAAATAAAAGGAAGGGGCGTTTAAGACCAGTGGGTTCCCCAGGGTTAAACTGGAAATGCTACAAACCTGTTTCACCATTTGAACAGTAGAACATGCAGAATGCAGACATTTACAAACAGACTCCAGCAGGGAAGGATTCCACTTCCAATCTAGAGAAATATGGGATAATTCATGTTTTGTATTGGCATGGAGTCTGGTTTTGTATATAGGTATACACATGTAAGCATGCTCTGGTATGACTTCTGTAAAATTGTATTATGCATATTTCACCTGCTCAGTCTTCCATGGTTCTGTTCAGAGTAATAGTTGTGTTTTGCCCTGTATATAAGTAAGCACCCCGCAGATGTAATGGTGAGGTGTCTTGGTTCAGTGTGACCTGTAACTAGTCTCCCCCCCACCCCACCAGCACTGCATGGTGGATGAGCACCAGCTGGAGCTGAAGCTTTCCGAAAGGGTCAACAGGTAAGTAGGCTCCTTGCCCATGCCTGTGCCCCTCGTAGGCCTGGCAGACTCACACCTCCAGCACTCCACCCCCCCTACCTGCCTGTCCATGCTGTGAGTCTTTGCCCTGCTCCCCCCTCCCCCAGGTCTGTCCCACCAAGCTCCCAAAAGAAGCAGACAGCCAAAAAGCAGACCAGCTCCAAGATCCTGGTCCGGAACATCCCCTTCCAGGCCACAGCTAAGGAGCTGCGAGAGCTCTTCGGGTAAGCCCCCCCCCCCCCCCAGCAAGTGGCTTCTGTTTTTGGAATATGACCATTATATGTTGCAATTCTACGATAAGCCCACAAGGGGGACTCGGGTTACTGTTTGTGTGCACTGTGGAAGATCTTCCTGTCCTGGAAAATGTGATGAAGACAGAGTAAAATGTACAAGGTGTGACATACATACGTTTTACCAGGAATCTACATTTAATGTTTTGCAAAGTATTATTACTATATTAATATTAATAACATTTAATTTTGTAAATACCTGAAATATTTATAATACACAAAGCAAAAAGGAGTACCAGATCAGTGTTTGAGAACTCAAAATCGTCTTTGAATCGTTCCTCGATAGTGCTTTGACCTGAAAACAGATTCACAAACTGGAGGCATTTAGTTAACAAATTTCAGCAGGGAATCACAGAACCTTTTTGCAGGTTTGTTTTGGGTTGCTATCTTGTTGATAAATGATCCTGATAACTCTATTCCTTATGGCTATAATTGCCACCCCAGCAGTTCCTAATCAAACCAAAAGTACCCTGGAGTAGGGATTAAAAATGTTTCCGAAATGACAATTGGGCCTAGTTTCTGTGGAGGGAGTGCAACAGAAGTTGCTGGTCCCTGAAAAGTTCCTGCAGTGGCAATGGGCCTATAGACAATGAACAACTCATTAATCGTAAGATCAAAGTCTCTACCATTTAAATCATAGATATTTATGGTTTCAAGCAGGCTTAGTCAAACTATTGACTGATCTTAAGTGTACATATGTGATGTGGCTGAGCACCTTAATGGTGCTTTGGGCCACACCCAGCTGAGATCTGTGCTGCTATTCTGTGTATGCCTATTTCCCATAGTGCTGTGGGGCTCTACTGAATTGTATTTGAAGCAGTCGAGTGATTAAGTGACTCTGCGGGGGTTGCTGCATGGTGAGAGCTTGTGTGTGTGTGTGTGTGTGTGTGTGTGTGTTGGGGGGGCATTGTGGAGACCTTTTTACTTTACAAAAATCTATAACTGCAATCAAAAAATTAAACTTGTATTTTGTTTGGTTAATTGCACTGGTATACAGTGATTTTGGTGCCAACGATGTGTGAACAGTTTTATATCAAGTTTATGGTGCTGATTAAGAATATGACTTTAGTTTTGCCAGATTGGCTCTAGTTTCTGAGATATTTAATAGTTAAATAATGCAACACGTGTGAAAAGCATTCAGATTTGCAAGAATATTTTTATTTTAGTTACAACTAATAAGTAAACAGTCTAACATCATACAAAAAAGAAATTTAAAATATCTAACAGTGACAGGTAGAAGTTATGTATGAATTGATTATATAATACAATATTATTCAGTTATTAATTGTTATTGATGCCAGTGCTTCAAAAAAAAATACTGTTGGACAACAACTGTCCCCATTCAGTTGTTTGCCAGTCCTGCAAGTACAACCTCTACACCCGCTTTGGCAGTGTCTCCGGATCCCACGACAAGCAATGCCTTCAGTACATTCTCCTCAACCGACACACTG
>JAABNX020000046.1:33094844-33116976 GCA_015163995.2 Mormyrus lacerda | reverse complement strand
ACTGACAGCTGTCATTGCCATAATGGAAGAGTAGAATGACACTACAGCGGTCAGATACGAATCCATGCCTTTGTACTTGGGAAAAGACTTCTGTGACGTTTGGATATTACACGCACCTGTCTATTCCAGTCAGCCACTAACATTCTGTAAGTGACAACGTCGGACCAAGACTTTGTAAGTGTTTGTAGTGTGATTGAAACGCAATGAACTGCAATCAACGTAATTACAAATGGGGCGTCTTTCACAAAATGTATATATACATACATGTTTGTGTGTGTTATTATTTTATATTTTACACAGTTTGTGAGTTTTTGTACGTGACCGGTTGTTAAAGTAGTTTGTTGGTTGTTGCGCACGACTTGCCTGAAGTGACCAATCAGCGGTAGAACCATTGTAGTTCGAACTACGGTAGGTTCGCTGTGAGTCTGACCAATCAGTGCTGGAACCACTGTAGTTCCAATTACGGAAGTCCTAACTAACTAATGTGGTACGAACTACTGTGGTACGGCGGTTTCGAGAAACAGTCGTTTTTCGGATGTTGGTTAGTTTGAACTACCATAGTGCAAAGCATAGTTAATGCTAACTTCCGTTGTTGCTCGAGAAACGCACCCCTGACCGGTGGATAGGTGGTAGTGGAATTGCTGGGACTTAGGCTGATGGCTCCCAAAACTCTATGTGACCTCCTGGAAATTGCCAAAGGGGTGGATGCTACTTACTTCATGGCCCACAGCAGCCAACCAGACAAAGCAGTGCAGCCCCTGAAAGGGGCCAGCTTCACTTAACATAAACATTCCCCAGAGTGGAAAGCCTGGAAAACTCTGGGACTGGTTGCAAACTGTACCATATGACAAACCCAACTTTCACTGTGAATGGCTTATATTACCACCCCCAACCCAATGGATTAATGAGATGGTTTAACCAGACTTCAGAATGAAGTTCTCCCCAAGCGAGCTTGATGGGCCGAATGGCCTCCTCTCGTTTGTATATTTCTTATGTTCTTATGTTCTTATGATGCTTCAGATGATGCTGGATGAGGACAGGTACAACTGAGACCTGATTTCGTGCTCTTTATTGTGTTGTTTGCCTCCACCGGCTACTTTCCCTTTGAGCTCCACATGGGTGGAGACACGTTGCTCATACATTTATTACCATTTGAAAAAGCTGTACCTAATGGAGGAGAAGCTTAAATTGGTGCACTTAATCAGCCAGTTGGTATGATAGCAATTGGGTCGGATCTACGAGTACAATGTCAAATTGCTCTGAAGGTGGGTACAACATAACCCCATTCTGTCCAGCTGGACCCAGAGTCACCAGCCTGAGAAGTCAACAATTGGGAATACCTTGCACCTCAGTAGAACCAGGAGGTACAGGACCTATTTGAATAGTATTAGGATGTATACTTTTTGATCATGGCATCCATGCCCTACTTGGGGTTTTCAGTGGCCCTATTAAAGCATGGCACTGCACCAACCCTTAGTTCAGACCAATTGTTACAGTCCCCAAATCAGAAAGCCCTATTGCTTCAGCATTGGCCCAGTATTAGACAAGGAAAAACACTTGGAGCTGTTCCTGAATCACAGAATGTTGTTTGCAGATATGAGGTATGCTAAGGGTTGAAAAGCAGGTCCTCACCAAAGAATGGCTGATAACTAATGCTTAACTCACAGGCAGATACTTTGTGTTGGTGACTGACCACAGCTCCAAACTGAAGATGGCTTCGGTAAGCAATACCAGGACCATCTCTCTGGGGTGAATCCTTGCGACCTGGCTGCCAACACAGATGATCTGTCTCATTTGTACATTTCTTTGCTGTCTTCTCTGGTTGACCAAACTGACTCTTAAGCGCCAGGAGTGTGAAGACAGTAGCACTGGGATCTGCAGACACTTCACCTGGTGCATGGGTGGCCATGCAATCGCTGCAACATTCTTGATGGTAGCCATCTTTTGGAATTTCAACACTGGTGCTTTAGAAAGCTGAGCAAGCATGCAGTCATGAGTCCATATGACATATAATTACCACTGTTGTTGTCATACTCCCAAAACTAAAGCTCCCCTTTTGGAAAGGCTCACTTGTTTGTCCTGAATGAATCATATCAAAAATTGCCAGCTAAATCTTTGACCACTAACCATACTAACTCACTTTGTCAATCCCTCTTTTCCTTGTTTTAATTTTTCTCCAATACCTCATTAATTCAGGCAGCATTGTACTCTGTCATTTCTAATTTCCCTCAGGTCTTGCTTCTCAAGTCTAGGTGCTCCTGGTATAGAAAAGGGACAGCAGATAGAATGGATCAGGGTCCAACAGGCCTGGCAAGGGTCCAATTTGAGGGTTTGCAAGTACTGAAAATTCTAGTGGTCAGCAAAGACGTAAAATGGCTGGATAGCACCTTCAAAGTCTCTCTGTTCCTCTAAACTTCTAACAGTTACCAAGTGGCACAAGACAAAACCAGCAGCCTGGGTAAGTTTCCTGTTTGCTATAACAAGAATGCCTTAATACTGATTTTGGAAACACTGACTTCCAATGTGAATGCTGCAGTATTTAAAAATGATAAATGCTGTACCTCTTTCATGGACAGACTTGACATTCTTAGGATCCAGTTCTTGCCTTGTTGGAGACCTACCATACCCGAGGGATGAAACCAACTTCACATGAAACTCAAAGAATGTGAGGTAGTTGATAGCAATTCTTGGCATTCAGGTCATAATACTTAACACAAGGATAGACTCACTCATATTTTTCCACATTTTTCTGTTTTCTATAATGCAGAGATCACTGGTCTGGAACCCTGAGAGATGTACATATATGGGGAAACAGCAGGTCAATGGAACAGTCATACGGACAATGAGCTTCCAAAAAAGATGGAACTTCCAAAAAACCTTAGCAAGATTTCAGTAAAACACATTATCAATGTGCATCTCTACCTCCTGATCTGTGTCCCATACTAATGGTGACAATTATGGTGGACAACATTTGCTGACTCCAGCAGATTAATGCCAAGAGTCTCAACTGATGAAAATTTGGCTGGAGTGAGTATCCAGGACCATTGTTGTAATTGGTTTGGGCAACTAAAACTTGGACAGTTTCCCAATGCAAGACTCCTGTGCATAGCTGTACCGGCAGTCTCCAGGTTGCAAATGAGATCCTAAGTCTGTCTTTAAGTTTGTAGGTAAGATGGAACAGGTACATATGGTTCTCATTTATTCATTTAGTGAGAGTGGCTTAATAAAAATGATTTTATGAAATACTTTGTGGAGTCTTCATTAGTGGACAAACCATTGAAGTCACACAATCTTTTCCTGAGCATCACAGCTTGGTGTGTGCATTCATTATTACAAACCATTGTATTTATCTCGTACTTTTAATATAAAAGACATTATGGCAGTCTGTTGATAAGAATTCTTAACCCGGGGATTGCCTGTATAGTAACAATGGCTAAGGCCGCTGATGGGATTGTGATCAATTGCAATGAAAGAATGGGTCCAATCATGGTTAAGTGTGTATTTAGCACCACTCTGGTGCTGATAATGTTTTTGATTGAACCAAAGGAAGGCTTGGGTATAGCAATCTCTGCCAATGTAGAGCAATAACACAGTTAGTAGAGTTTGGCTTGGGAAACCTATAGGAGAATTGCTCCATGAACAAGGATACCTCTTTCTCTAAGGGAGTATAGCTCCATTAGCAGGTATTCCCCTTTCTCTAAGGGAGTATAGCTCCATTAGCAGGAATTCCCCTTTCTCTAAGGGAGTATAGCTCCATTAGCAGGTATTCCCCTTTCTCTAAGGGAGTATTGCTCCATTAGCAGGGATTCCCCTTGCTCTAGAGAGCTGTGGAGATTCACAGAAGGCATGGATGATGTTGGCCTTGTCCATAAATAGAAGGTCCCATTCTAGGAGGTGTGAACGCTCCATTGCTAAGAGATACATCGGTTTTATTTCCATGGGTTCTGGCAGTGACAGTCACCAGGCTGTAAGGCTTACGGCCCACAGGGTGCCCTTGAGGGTCCCTACTGCTCTTTCCCTCAAATTGGGGAAATTACTTTTCTGTAGTCAATCTAGTGACATACATTCCAAAACAGGAAATCCAGGAACTGGAATAAAACAGGACTGAAAAGTATGATAAATACTCAAAAAAAAATTAAACTCACAGGAATATGAAGACCCAAAACTAAATCAACTATTGAACAGTACAGTAAAATATCAAAACCCATTGACCCAATTAATAAATGTATCTGGGAAATCACTGTCTGGTCAGGCTTGATCTGGTATTGAAACCAAACAGAGCTCAGGTGACTGGCTGTTCAAATAGCTGCTTCACCATGGTGTCACAATTGGCCATATTTTACCCCTAGCACAAAGGGGCACCAGGTGCAATGTAGGTATCTTTGCTAGCATGAGCCCAACACAGTTGTCATTTATCCATCAAGCACCCACATTGTTTATGTAGCAAATGTACTTACACCCATCTGAGCACCCATGGCCGCTTAAATTGAGGTGGAGTTGGGGCATTGTAAAAGTGGAAAGGTGATTGTTGTTTTGACCAGCAAAAACAAGTTGATGGCCCAGTATTTTACTGTTATATAAAGTGCTCTCTGTTAATGTTATTCAGCTGTATAATGTGCACAATCAGGTGTACATTGATTACAGGACTCCTAAACAGACAGACAGGCAGATAGACAACAGATGATATTACGTATGTGAAACAAAACTCCTCCTATACCCTATATTTCTACTGTGGAAGGATTCTGAATTGCCCAGAAGAAACTCATGCAAACTATTTCAATTATAATAACTGAATAAAAAAAAATTAAATTAGACATGAAGACTAGTGTAAACAAGGTATGGTGACCAGAGTTAAGAGGAGCATTGTGATTTGGAGAAATATACTCAACCCTCATCACTAAGGCAGAAACACCACAGACTGATCTGCTGAGCACCATTTACTGCTTTAGAATAAGGATCCCTAATACCAGTGTTAGTTTTAAAAAAAATAAACTCTTTGCACAAAGATTTGTGACTTGTACGAGGTTCACATACTTGTGAGAAGTTGACCTTGAACCTTCTATTGGGTTTTTGTTCCCTAAAATTACCATATGAATGTCTCCTGCTGTTTTCTGCCTCAGACTTCCCTACCATTGTCTCAGTATTAATTACTCTCACTTTCCTCTGTGGTGCTGTTGCTGATCGTTTTTGGTAAGTGCTGGGATGGAAAGGTTTGTTGGTTGCAAATCTGACACGGAAATCACACCTGAATCTTCATTTAAAAATCCAGCCTTTCACTGGTCTTTATTACAATTATATATATATAAATTCAACTAAAGGTGAACTTTTTGAGATCTATCATCAAGGAAGCTGATATTATCTGCCACATTCCACTGTGTTTGCATGTCAGTTTTGTCAGTACAGAGTGCTGATGTGCTTTGAGTTTTTACAAACAATTTGGGCTCTCTGATCCCATTTTAGTGCTGCACACTTTTGTTGTCTGGGAATTTGGTAGATGAGCAAACGGTTGATTTAGTCTTAATTGAGATAATGTCCATTAGCAGCAAGTACCAGCTTAGATTAATGATAAAGGCCTATATTTGATACTGTAGCTGGAAAAACAGAGCACAATGGCTGCACCCATGTGTGACTTCTTGTGATCTAGCTGTGTGCCCCCTGATTCCATGAGCACCTTCTGCTGTGCTGCTATTGGTGCCCCTCTCGGTGTGGGTAGGTTCGCACATGAGGCACATCTGATGTTGCCTGTATTGTTCTTACATCTTATTAGTACTACCCAATACACATGAGAGGACTGAACAGAGTCAAATTATGTTTATCTGCTTTTAGCAATAACCAGAGACGGGTAAAAATATATCAAATTGTATTTTCATACAAACTACCTTAAGTGTAACTTCATCAAACTTAACTACAAAATACAGTAACCACACAATTTATCAGAATAAACAGCAATATTTTGTTATTTAAAAATACAAAAAAAGATTCAACAAACTTCCTTTTTACATTGGCCTGCTTGATCTGTTCCTTCACCAGCCCATTGACTCAACTGGCCAAGCATGACATCAACAGCTTTTAATTGCTTAGCATGGTGTGGTACAAGTGTAAAACCAAAAAAATCAAATCAAAGTCCGCATTTGGATAACCTCAGTTTTTTAAAAATCTGTGAATGCAATCAAAAAAGTGAAAATTCCAAAAGTCTTGTATTTCGGTTGGTTACTTATGGTAGGTTAAGGTAGGTATGGTTAAGGGTGTCATGATTGAGCTGGTTTTTCCCATAGAAATGGGAAATAGGACGACCAACTTGTGTGTGTGTGTGCGCGCGTGTGTGTGTGTGTGTGTGTGTGTGTGTGTGTGTGTGCATCCTGCAATGGACTGGCCTCCTGTCCAAGGTGGACAGGCTGTCCTCGGTGGGCCCTGTCCAGCATGCCCTCCCCAATGGCTCTCTTGACATGCTGTTCTCCTTCCTGTCTCCAGCCTGCTTTGAAATTTCGTCCAGCGCCTCCCTCCCACCTGAGAGCTGGCAGCCTCCTCTCAGAGGCGATAAGCAGGCTTTTAATTTAGAGCATGAGAGGTGATGGACAGGGACCCTGGGGGGCCTTCCCACTCAGACATCCATCAACCGGAGCACTCCTGTGGGAACAGACTCGCCCTGTAGCTCAGCGCTGCCTGGAGGAGCTGGCGGCAGAGCCAGGGAGCAAAGCCTTGCACAGTGCAATCCGCTGGGCACCGATGGTCATCAAGGAAACGTTTCCATGCTAATTTCATCCTCATCATTTTACGTATGTGTCAAAGCCTCTGAAAATGGCCTCAAGCCTATTTCCCAGAGGGCATGCTGGTGTTGAATGGCCTGTACACCATGTGAAAGTTGGAGGGTCTATTTGGTTATGTTGTACCATACATCATTAAAAAGATAATACTCCGTTATTTTTATACAATAAAAAAATATGAATTAGAAGGCTACATGTATAGTTTCACAACATGTTGATATGCATATATTTATTACATGTCACATAGGAAATTATATTTGACGTCGGTTTTTTGCTCTTTACAAATAATGAATTTCTAATTTCAAGGTCAACTGTACATGTACATCACTATATATCACACATGTATTCTGCCTATTGACATTTCTATATGGTGACATTTGTATTAAACATCAATACTTATTCCGATTTGATTTCTTACTACTAAGTCATGACAAAACACAAACTTAGAATGACATGAAGCTGCCAGCCAAGGACCGCAGTATGTATTCATACTAAGAGCACAATACATGATTTTGATTAATTTGCCTTTATTGAATTGGCCAATAAAATCAAAAGAAAGGCATGACTTGCATTTTGTGCTCCATCTTGAGGAATCTTGCTGGTCTTGGGCATAATTTTATGTTGTGGAATTGCATACTTTGTCTCCTGATGTGACCTGGTTCAAATGTAGCCCCATCTGCCCTTTTGTCACCCTGTATCCCCTCCCCTCCATCTGCCTCCTACATGGACAGCTGTCTGTAAACCAGTTCTACTCCATTCCCTGCATGTAGACCTGAATATGTAAGTTAAAACATTCTACTGCTGCTTTCCTGGAGTTAAAGTATTGTGTTTCAGAACCCATAATATTCAATTACTAAGTCAGTGCACATAACTAACTCTCTGGACCGAAAATGAAAGTATATTGATCCAAAAGTAGTCCTTATTGCTGTCTTTCTTACTTGGTTCTTGGGTTAGACTCTGGAACGCAGAATAAACTCCTGAATCACTTCTAAGTAGTGTGGAGACACTTAAGTCAACTTGCTCCCGAAATCAATTAAGATTAATAATTACACCAACTTGTCACAAATTTTATTTCTGTTCCATGAAGGCCTTTGAGATCTACTAAATAATTAGTAAGTAGCGCAGAGAGTAGAAGTCTTTATTACAGGAGAAGTTTTGGAAAAGCTCATGGACAAAACAAATCCGGAGAAACACTCTGTTCAGTTATAACAAGGAAAAGGAAAAATAGTTACGGAGCTTAAAACTGAGTGAGGTATCTTCTCTGCATGTGCCTTCAGTAGCTCTGCCACCAGCTCCACTCATTTAAGCATCTATATGACTCATGTTGCTCCTCACTCTGGGTCAGTGTTTGCCAGTAATTGCCTTTTGTTTTCTTCCTGTGTCTTTCTCTTCTCCAAACTGTCTTCCTTTGTTTCTTTATCCCTTTCTCTGTCTAACACTTTTAACTGTAACTTATTTAACTATGTTAAATATTATAAATGATTGTTGAAAAATACACAAAATTTACTATATGTATTTTATTCATACAGGTGTACATCATCTGTATAAACTGTATGTACCTTTTGTTTAAAATACTGCAGCTGAATGTTAAAAGTTCAAACTCAAAGACTAATAAAAGTGAGAAGTGGTAAGATTAGCTTTATCATTTGTAATCTTGAAATGTCTCATCTTTAGGCAATTATTAAATGTAAAGAAACAACTGAGATTTGAAGTTTAATTATATAAATATCCTATTATTATCTAACTACAAATACCATTTTATATAGTCTATATCATTCATTCTAGTTTGAAAACTGATTCAATCACTCATTTAAAGTTTGTTTTGCAATCTCTTTCAATTCTTGTCATTATTCAATGTCATTTTTGTTTTGGCTACTATCAGTAGTTATGTTCATTGTTATTAAGTTGACATATATATATTTTAAGAATTCAAATTCTACTGATGAAATATGAAATGTTCATGATTTACCTCAAATTAAAATGGTTTGACCTAATAATTCTGAAATAACTATATTGATTCAATAAATATATTTGATATATTTTTTTAAAGTAAAATTGCTTGAGAACTGATTGTGTGGTTCATTAGAAAGGTTCCGAATTACTGGTTAAATCACAAGCACCTAGGATGCAATAAATAGCAGATAAAAAGCTGCCACTTTGAGGGTTCTGGTTGATTACTACGTTCCTGCTACAGCTGACCGACAACGGAGTCTACAAAAACATCCAATTTCAGCACCTTGGACAAGGCACATATTTTCTAACATCGCGTGTGTCTCGCATAATTAAACGAGGCTAATGTACGATGGATAGATTTAGAGATAGGGAGAATTGTATATTGTGTAATATGCATTTGTAGAAAAATCGAACATCGGAACAAATGCAAATAGGCGCAGACTACAAATTAATGGGTTGGCGAACTGGTCCATATGTTCAGTTTCCAAGAGGTTGTGAATAAGCCATTGTCAACATAGACACCTTTGTTAAAACAATTTGTGCAGAAATATACAAATTAGTCTTTATACCTAGATTTATCATTAACAAAATATGAATTACTTGCTTGTCTTGAAAATGTGTAAAACAACGGGAAGGTAAAATTCACAGAGTACCAAGCTAATAGTATGAAAAGAATGGAAAGAAGCGAAGCATAACTAGCACAGCAACAATTTAACATGAACAACTTTTTTGGTTTTTGAGTTTTGGGAAGATTAATACTTACTTCAGTATAATCAAGCATAATTATTAGCCTGCAACTAACTGTATGTAGTAGTAATAATCTTGCAATTGATATTTTATTACGATTATTGTTTTCTTATAAAATATTGTAGATTATACTGCGACGTTTTCAACAGTATTGGGGCAATAGGCGCATGGTGCATAAATGATTGTACCACTTATACCTATGATTTCCCATTAATGTGCAGTGTTAGCTTTGTTTTTCTTAACATAAATTCAACAAGAACATGCACCAGCGTAAATATCTTTGTACTTATTTATATTAATCGTGGATATTTACTATATATCTACATATGTTCATGCCATATTTTTAGGATACAGCCTATGCTGTGGTAAACTTCCCCTGGCAGAGAATCTGCTTCACGACATCGTCACCTCCGGCAATCTTTGGTATATAGGCCTAAGTAAAACGTCCTCATCTACAGCATGGGATAAATAATGTCAGGTGGGTCCCAGTGACTGAGGGAGCTGACGGCTAAACGCGCCCGGCAGTGTCTGCAAAGGCGAGCGCTCAGCGCCGCGGGCTTCCCTTTTCTTCTGAACAACCACAACGGCATCCCCTGGCGAAAGCAAATTCGTAGCTTCTTTATTATGCAGATTCACTTTTTCACACCTCCACAAAGAAAAAATGAAGCTAACGATCTCAATATCAACAGAAGGTGATTTACCTGAATCTTGAACTGTTTGTGTGTGTGTAAACTAGATAAAACAAAATAAAATGAATGGAAATATGAAAATATGATATATGAAATGTATTGCAACTTTTCTATTTCTTTTATTTTAAATTTAATGCATGTTTAATTCTGCTATTTTATCCGTTTGTAAGTTTTTTTCCTCGTTTAAAGTAACGCATAGTATATGATTGACTCTTTGTTCTGTAAATTTAAAAGAGAACCCTTCGAATTAATTTACACAATTATCACACGCCTGTTGGTATGTGCTGCTTCGTACTTCGTCCTGTCAGATAGTAACAGGATTCTTGTGAATGTGTTCACTGAATATGAAGTGCATTAAATAAGTATTAGTTATCATTCATTATCTGTTCACCAAGACTGCATGAGAGAGTTCAAAGTTGAATTTAATTGCAGGGTTTATATAAATGTTTATATATCTATTAGTTTTTTTATTGAATAAGGAATTAAAACAGCACTGTGCCCGTATTGGACAACAACAACCCTAACTATGAACATAACTCCGCCTCTTTTCCCACCTTCATGTAGCCAAACACAACTACTAGGCCTCGAATACCATTGTTCTTGCTGTAATTTAGAGATCCAAGCACCAGTGGTCCTGGATCCATATTTCTTTCGTTATTATTGTTAATGTATTTTAAAATATTGATACTAAATATAATATAAAGGAAAATAAAACTAAAGATTACTGCAATATCAAATTTAATGTATGGGTCTACATTATTTTTTCTGTATAATCAATATATAACAAACGTTATACACAATCAAAAATAATAATATCTGTAACAAGAAGTTGATGAATCAATCAATTAATAAATATCATTAAAATGTCTTTCTTTTCCTTGGATCGACAGAGCTCCTCAGAAATCCGACTAAAATTAATATTTAGTCGCAAAATCTGTTTGGTGCGCGGATATACCATGCACTGTCATTAATCAGACGATTTACTAATTGATTTAATAAATCCGTATTATCTTCCCACGTTTAACACCGTTGCAGCTCCGGAGTAAAATCTTAAGTAGAAAAGAGGCGAGTCCGCAGGCCTATATGACAATTCAATACCGTTAAATGATGCAATTAACCCATTGTGAATATATGTTGCCTTTGCTAGAGAAGACGGTGCAATATTAGAATACAGATTTCATATAAATAGAGGATATATGTCTAAGAGCCGTACAACGATACGCAATGTAAATCTAATGTTGGAAGGTATGGCATTAGACGAACATACTAACAGAATAAAAATGGAAGGATGATTCATTATAGACAAAATCCGTCAATAAATAATGGAAACAAATTTGGTTTCATGTTTTTCAATTGTTGGAATGGACAACAAACTGAATTCAAGTATTCGAATACGTGTAGGCCTAATTGTCATTGAAGAAATTATGTTATTCTTGCAAAAAAATATGTGAGTTTGATGTTAAGAAAAATACATTTATGTAGGCATTACATTAACAAATTTTAAACAACGTGAATGATGACCTTATGTGACATTTCAGATATGTCGTATTTGTAATAACATTTTATTTTAAAATAATATAAATTAAATAGCTTCTGTACTTCACGCAACAATAATAGTAAACAAATACATGCAAGTAGTACAATGGTTTGGAAATAAATAGAAGGTTTCAAGAAGTTGCATTCGTATCAACCCTGTTGTTCTTGAGCGGAGCTATCTTTCTTGTAATGCATTATACTTATAAATAAATCACAGATTCTGATTTTAATAGCTTGTCAGTCAGTTCATCCAGCTAAATAAGTAACGAGTGGGAAAGAAGTGTGAAAAACATTGTATTAGTCGAAGCCTGCAGTAGGCTACATCGTCTACTGTGCTGATAGCAAACGAGATGTGCTCTTCCGCTTCGGTTAAAGGGAGAGAGTAGCCTAATAATCATGACAATAATGCATATAAATAGTCAAATTTGACTCATAAAAATATTAGGAGGAAAATTTCAGATATGTTTTCTGTGAAGGCAAGGACTAAGTAGGCATTGTCCAGACCTACGGTCGGTCTGTGTTGCGCGCCGAATTTTATTCCAGTGTTTGGGGAAAAAAAAGTGTAAATAACCCCCCCCCCTCCCCCGACCCAGAACCTGACTCTTTAGCTATTTGTGGTGTCACAATATTTCGAGTTTTCTCCTCCTAAACACTGTAATTTTAATCCATGAAGAAGGAAAGAATCATTTTGTTAAACCACAATTTTAGAGACTCCAAAATGAAATCGTTTCATATGATCCAGCACTACAATATCGTCCATCTATTCACGATGTTTTGGATGAACAACAGAAAGTCATAAAATAACTAATACAATAAAATAGTTAGATTTAATATTCTATTAAACAAAAACAAACACACCATTAAAATAAATGCGTTAAACATATTCACATTACCGGTTGTCTATTGCAAAAATGGAATTTCAATGTTTGTCATACATAATAATAAAGACTGAACTCTTTATGTTTTTTGTCCGTCTCAAAAGTTCTCAACATTGCATCCCGAAGTAGAATTCATTTGGGACTCATCCTGAGTGCAGACGTACCATGGGGCATTTCAGGTTGTCGTAGGTTTCCGTTCAAGGTACACATCCAAGCCCGAATCTTGCTTTACATAACGTTTCGAGAAAACTCATCTAGTATGTTACATTATACACATTATTTTTCATATACTCATGTTTCAGGTTAGATATTCACTCATTTGTAATTTCAAAAATTATAAGCCCATTCCATGCAACGAAAATGTGTAAAATGTGGGTAGATAATAATCAGCTAAACAAATGTCGATGATAACGGTTCTCTATCCCCAGCTTTGCAGCAGTTTCTCAGTTTGCTCTTGCTATTTGATCGGCCTTGACACTGCGTGGTCACTGACATTACGACCAACCGGCTCAGGTCTGCGTATGGTTCTCATTAACGCAGCTAATGAAACGATTAACTAAACATTACAATTCCCATCCATTAGCGGCTACTTTGTTGAACCACATGTCAAACCCTCCCCTTGAAAGAGGAAGCCCTACCTTCTTAAGCCTTTCCATTTCCCGGTAAATATCGTATAACAAAAGCATTTCTGACGCGCTGCCAGCAACTATGCTACGTTTTATTTATCAGTCAAGTTAAGCCCAACATCATAATTCTTTATAGGCTACAAATCGCTATAAGCGTCTTTTCAAACACTGCTTGTTTTTTGATATACCTTACCGGAGTAATCTTCGAACATAAAGCAGCAATACTAACGAATAATAAAATTTTAAATAAATAGGATAAACCTGGAATATCCGGCGAACTATGAACATCTTTTTCTTCTTCTTCTTATTATTATTATTATTATTAGGCCAAAGTAGTCATAAAGGGCTCGTTTAATTTTAAGTTAAATGTACTATCCAATCTGACAATACAAAACATAATAGTTAAAGTCACATATAATAAACATTAATCAAAACAGGCCTACTGTGTCTAGAGGTGTTAGTCGGCCCCGTTTATGTCAACTAATACTTACAAAACACCCGATTGTATTGTTTTGAAAAAAGTAGAGACAGTGTCTATCTGATTGGTATGCAACTAACTCGTCTGTATAACAAAGCCAGTGTTACTCGATGGGGGATTGGAGAGTAGATTGCTTTTCGCTTTATATCGATTATGCAACGAGCAAGATACTCCACATATACGAGAAAGACAGTTGACTCACACTAACCCAGGACACCAGAGGTTACAGAAGTTTCCCTTCAAACTCGTAACAGCAAAATATTTTTCTTTTAAGATATTTATCATAAAAATATTATTTAGCACGTTACACTAAAGCTATTATTTCTGAAGCTATCCATTTTTGGACAAATGTAACCATAATATCAAAATTTCGAATAAAAAAATCTAGACGCTTTGTTCGAATTTCGTGTTTTCAGCAAAATCTCGATAACATTTATGGCAATATAAATATATTAGGCTATCGTTTTAAAACAGCTAATCTCTTTCAAAAAATCGTTAACCTTTATTATTTAAGGAATTGTTTGTCACCAGATCTCGTGCAGACTTTAAGTCTGTTTAGACGTGATATAAATTAAAAGAGTTGCCATGACAACTCTGTTCTGATTGGTCATCTGTACCCAAACGTGACCCAGTACGTAACCAAATCTGAATAAGGATGCGCGAATTACCCAAAATCTAGTACACAGCGATGAGAATAGTGGCGAGGTGAGGTGAAGGGGAAAACCAGAGACAAGGACAAGAAGAAAAAGGAATGATTTTTTTTTCCAAATTATACCTCTGTGTCAGCATGAAATAACTTTCCTGAGATTCACCTTCAAAACGGGAAGAACACAATTGGTGTTTCCCTGGATAATGGCTAAAAGGAGACAGGAGTGAGAAAACTCGGGTAATCAATTTGAGTTCTAATCGGCAAAGGCGGTCATCAACTAGATGCTGGCACAGGAGACGCAGTGAGGGGGAGAAAGATTTGTTCTGCTGTGGTCTTCCTCAAGAGTCAAGACGTTGTTCCACGCAGAGTCGTGTGGCCCCGGTCCGGACAGCAGTGCCCCTTCCGGAAGGTCGGCACTGGTCCCTCTCCAGGGTAGCAGTATAATGGTGCACTGCGCGGGTTGTGAGCGGCCCATTTTAGACCGCTTTCTTCTAAACGTGCTGGACCGTGCTTGGCATGTCAAGTGCGTGCAGTGTTGTGAATGCAAGTGCAATTTGACTGAAAAATGCTTTTCCAGGGATGGCAAGCTGTATTGCAAAAATGACTTTTTCAGGTAAGGCGTTTTTGGTTTTGTGTGGGAATATAGTGAATTCTTTGTGTTCAACTTTTGCTAAGACACTCACAATTTGCTTTGTTTTTCAAATGTAATAAATATAACAAGTTTTCATTGTGTGTTTTGACTATTTATTTTCATTAGGTTAGGTAAAGCTACAAACTGTTGATTTTTTTGAACAGTAGACCAATAATTGCGTACTTTTGAAAAATCTGACTTTTCAGCATTTAATATTTGTATTGTTTGAGCTTTAGGCCACTGGTGCTGAGCAATAAAAGCAGAGATACACTTTACACGTTGACAACGTTTGTTTTTATTTTTGAGGAAATGTGATTTACAATAAAGTGTGGTTGCAGCAATAATTTTGTATTTACTAATATAAATACATGGCAGTTAGATGTGAAATCACGGAGAAATTGAATTTTAATTTAATAATTTAATAACAAACAAAATGTATCAGATCGTGTAAAATGTAACATATTGTTACCAGTTTCGGACACATTTAGGGTTTTTAAATAAATGTAGGCCTATATTTTTAAGATATTTTTAGTTTTTAGTCGATAATGCAATCTGTAGTTATTTAATCTAACAAGATCATTATCTTTGTATTGTAATTGCAATTGTAATGTTAAATTTGTCCAAATTGTTTAATGACGTGCAGTGTTAAAGCCTTTGTGATGGGATTGTCGGCCTTGACCATCATGTTAGAGGACCATCAATTTCGGAATCTCAATAAGCGCGGTAGGGAATAGATACAATGCCTGTTATCTGCAAACAATAATGTCCACGATGTGTCTATTTGTTGTGTAAGTAGACCCTATCTCTTTCTCCAATGGCCATCTCCAGGTGCTTTTGAAAAGAAGAAGCCGTGCTGTCCCATTGCAAATAGGAATTCGCAACTAGATTTGCATTGTGATACAGTGTTTGGATTTGGGATGAGGCAACAGCTGAATGAATTTATCTCATTTAATTATTCGCAAAATCTTGTTATATATTCTTATAATGTATACGCAACTATATCCCAGTTATATATTTAATGAAACATGTATTATTTAATGAAAGTTATTTTTTTCAAAGGAGAATCTTATCCGCATGCTATGTGTTTCACGTCACGTTTAATGCTACGTCTATGATTGAAGCAAATATTTATATATTTTAGTAAGCTTTTTAATTTTATTGTTTTAAAAACAACTACAAATAAATAACACTACGGAAGTAACAGTACCTACTCTTTTAATAGTTTTTTAAAAACTGCATGTAAATCGGGGTATCTTAATTCATGTTCTCTATTTTATTAAGAGGTAAATGCGAATTACACAATATCATCTTATTTTATTTCAATGGTTTTACATAATAAAACGTTTGCAGTTTTTCTAATCCTGCACTCTCCCCGATTTTATATGTTGATTGTCACTAATACGTTTTTTGTGAATTGCACACGTTTGTGTTGTCGTGTTAATTTGTAGGATTCTGTCAAGATGGTAATAATCTGTTTGGCAGGGAAATCTTGATAGACAACCATCAGATGATTAAAGGGAGCTCAGGCAGAAACCCAAAAATGTGCTTTCACACGGTTGCTTTATTTATCGACACTGATCGTGAAATTTTTCATGTATTAAATCTGGGGTTATGTTTAGTACATAATTAATAAATGAAAAGCAAATGTTATTTTCATTCCCCTCCTCTTCTGGTTCTGGTCCATAACATTAGCCTGAGGTCGTAAATTGTACGCTGTAAAAAATGCCATACTTTTTCATAACAACTAGGTCTATATTAAATAAAAAGTCGCATTTTTATTTTTAGAACTACGCTATTTACCAGGCAAATTGTAACTTTAAACCGGGGATGGTCAACCTGCCCGTATACGGACAGACGTGCTCTTTGCAAGAAGCTTCTCTGTGCCCGTGGCAAAAGCTTTTGACGAAAAAAAAAATATATTTTGATCGAAGATGATGACCCTTGCTTTATACTAATAAACCCTAATACATATAACATTTTTCATTGGTGTAACAATATAGAGAGATATCTAAATATCTATATCTATAGATATAGTCAGAAATATCTGGGTGCTGAACAATATATATATATATATATATATATATATATATATATATATATTACTGCTGCACAGGCGAAACAGTTGTTTTTCTTACATCCTGGCTATTTAAATGTAAATGCGGGGACTCTCCACAGCTTTTCCATCGCAATTGCAGTCTGAATACAAGAGGTCTAATCTACCGGAGAGCTGTTAATATCGGCCATTTTCACCCAAAGTAGAATTGCAGCCCCCATTTTAAATTAACGGGCCGAGTAATTGTTTTCATTTATTATTTTTCTTTAATAACTAAAATTGCGATAGGCTTATTATAAATTCGGGGGGCGTCTGGTTATCTGTTTTGTTATTTTATTTCTATTTTCATATTCTGACCTTTTTCCTTCCTTTTAATTTCAGGAGATTTGGCACGAAATGCGCAGGTTGCCTCCAAGGTATCTCACCTAGTGACCTGGTTCGAAAAGCACGGAACAAAGTGTTTCATTTGAACTGCTTTACCTGCATGGTTTGCAACAAGCAGTTATCCACTGGAGAAGAACTGTACATAATAGACGAAAACAAGTTTGTATGTAAAGAAGATTACTTGAATACTAGCGCCATTAAAGAAGTCAGTTTAAATTCAGGTAAAGATATTCCATATTACTTGCATATATTTTTAATGCATGACTAATGACTGCCATGAAAATATACATACATTGTCACGCACACATTGGTGCTGGGTAACATGTCCAAAGTAACTAGTCCCATTTAAATAAACATTAAATGTTAGATTAAAAAATCTTATTAAAAAAACTTGACTGACTTGACAATAGGCCTAGTACATTCAATTCTGCTTTGTAAAAGGGACCGGCTTTTACACTGTACGTAAAAATTTACAACTATGTAGACCTAAATATTTTAATAACCATAATTTTTTTTTTTTAATTATCTTCAGCGGAGATATTGGCAATGTGATATAAAGACTACGGTCAACCAGTAAAAATATATATCACTCCTTTACTTAAAGTCTCGTTTAATGCGCGGATACAAATGTATTTATTACCGCTAATGGTCTGCAATTTTCAGGAATGAAAAAAAGTTTCCATATAATTAAAAAAATATGGAAAATAGGGTAAAAAATGTTGCTAGATTATATTTTGTTCCAGTACTAACTATATTTCTAGCAGTAACGAAAACCGTCCAAAACGTGCATTGTAACGACAATTAGCCATTTGTTTTTGATTTTTCAAATCACACGGAACTAACTAAAATTCTGTTTATTCTGTTATTTTGTACTGATTTTAAGTGCTGTTCTATGATTACCATTTTATGCATAATCTTATCCGAACAATCAGCACCATGGACAGGGATTTTCTGCTCTTCTTACCCTTGCTTTCTAGGTTAAACAATCAGTGTAGCGTTCAGGTCTTAGACATTTTAATTGATGTTTAAATGTGCACTATGCACATCAGTTCCGCTATGTGGAAAGAGCTAAAATATGCAGATTTTAACATTCTACAGTAATATGCATGATGCAGTTGTGTTCTTGTGGATTAGTTTAACTCCGTGCCAAGCGCAATATTGTGTCTATACTTTGAAATCCATTTATTTTACTTGCTCAGTGTATCAGGTCCGGTCTCATACGTAACCGCACATTTTGGGATAAATTCTCCGTTCCATTTGGCTTGCAATCTAAAGTAGTACAAGTGATATCACGTGACCAGTGTTGGCACGGGACCAGGAGCAACTACAACTCTCTATACTCCTACTTAACGTTTTCTAATTATGTGTCGATAATTAATTTCTATATTCTTTTATTCTTTTTTATTTATTTTATAATCTTTTATCGTTCTATAAAAACTGCATCATCAATAATAATAGTTATTATTATTTAATCTTAGATACAACCCGGAAATGATATGTGAAAGTTTCTGAGATCACACTATATCGTAAAGAGCTATACGTACCTTATTAATATTACAGAGATAAAATTTGACCTCAAATGGTTGTACGTCATTCTCAACATGTATAAACCTATTTTCAATTCTAAATTTACAAGCTTTTCTTCAAAACTGCGCGCGGGATTATTCAGAATAGCTCCTCATAAAAGAAACATCAAAACAAGAATCTGAATCAAGTTATCAGGCAAGACCTTAAAAATATTTCAATAATTTTAAATGCATACGATCAGCATATTGGTACTACTTAGAAAATTCAGTCTCATGCTGTCAATCGGTTTAGATTTTAACAACCAAACAAAATTAACATATAGTCATGTGACAACGACCCACCACGCGAGATTATTTGACTTATATCTGATGGAGACTTTATGTCAGGTCTACATGCAGATAATAGAAAACAGATTTTTAAAATCTATTTATATAATATCATTAAAATACATCGGAATTAATCCAATGAAAATTATAATAAAACATGTGTTACATGAAGGCAACATGCATTTGCATCCAACCCATATTAATACTTGCTATAATTCATCACTGATTTAATACCAAACCTATGTAAAATTTATCTGTCATTTGACTTTACTAAACTCAATATCCAAAACAAATCTATAAAGACATACGCCTTGTAAAAATGTTAAATAAACACATTCTTACAATGAATCGTTCAAAAGATTCTTAATCAATCAAAAATGCAGTCCAGTGAAAAGATGCTTGCAACAATTAAAATGAATAAATAATTAGGCCTACAGTTTCAAATGCCTTTGTGAACCTGTTTACTTTGTTATATGGTATAGTGACATAGGGTTAGATATTCTATGCAACGCAGTATTATTACTATTATTATTATTATTGTTGTTGTTGTTGTATAAATAGAAAAACCAAAAGTATAATCATGTTATTGGTTATTGGTATTTCAACTTGTTAGTCATTTTCTTACTGTCCGGGAGCAACCGTGACCACATAATTTCCTCAGGGATCAATAAAGTATTCTGAATTTGAATCTGCTGAACAGTGAAAGCGTAATATGCGTAATATTGCAATTGCCTGTTTTTCTGTTTCAAATATACTGTTCGCATATTTAGAATAGAGATTAAGCATGTGCCATCAGAGCAGTATTCATAAAGTGTTTTAATTTTTTTACTTTATTACGTATAATAATTAAAACTCTGGGCCCGGTTTCTCAATAATGAAGACTCTAAAGACATATATTATGAAAGGTATTTGTTCTTCAAACTATATTTCTCGAACAGTCTCTTACGAGGTTGCTAAAGAGAGAGCTTCTTAAGTGCGACCTTAATAGGCGCCGAAACACCTGATTGGTTCACATCGATGGCTCAAGAATTGATTGATTGATTGCTTGACCGCCGCTTGATAGAATGTGATGTTCTTTATGAACGTAATACTACAGGAATGCTTCAAAATATGGCATTCCTCAAAACTGGGGAGAACCTAAAAATAAAATGCAAAAATAACAAAATTAACAACTTGAACCATGCAATTGTAAATATGATTTTCGACGATTGGGTGCACGAACCCGCCTCCCCAGATTATAACATCACCATTTTATTTTTATTTGTTGTATAAAACACCCGCGTGCACCAATATATGTCCATGTCACTGACATCGGGAGGAGCAAGAGCACAATAGTCGAAAGAAAAGTTGCGTTACTGTCTTAACATACCCTGTGCGCTTCAGTATTTACTACTAAGGACTATTCCTGGCTGCATTTTGGGGAAAAATATATTACTTACATGTAGATGAGCCTGCAGTGTCGACTCATGAACCTCATGAACCAAAGTTTTCATATACTGTGACTTTGGCACACATAGAGGTGTGTGCACTCCAGGAAATTGGGGGAACAAGTCCACTCCAATATAGAACCCCACTTCCTTCCCAATTAATAAATAAATACATAATAAACAGGGCGTTCCTTATCTTTCATTTCGAATCCGCGCGTTACTGAGGCCCATTCACTGCGTATTCAAAGCGCAAGAACGAAACCTAATGATTGTAGTCATGTATGAGACAAAATCATATGGATCAATTACTTATTTAGTTATGTGATGTTTGGTTGTTAAACTGTACCCTTAACGATTAGTGTTATTTTAAATGAGCAGTATGAGCCAGTAACGGCGATGAGAGACAGTAAAAAGAGGCTCGGATGTACTTACCTAAGAACGTTTCATGAAACAACTTGGAACGTTAAGAGACGACTGAAGGTAGAACTTACGAACGACGTGGCGTTAAGATGGTTTCGAAAAACCAGGCCAGGATCTGTTTCCTGAAATGCTACTTGCCACTAGTAATTAATTCAATTAAATTTAATAGATAGATTGATCCAATGGTATATTGGTGATTATGTGTGAGGGTATTTCTGTGCATATATTCTTTTTATATTTTGACCTAATACAGAATAATTATGTTGCTATGATGTGTTCTATCTTTCTCAATTAATTTAATTTATATTAATTAATGTTTGCGTATACCTACAGAATCACAAAACAACAAAAAGCCTGTACTACACCGGGAAGCGCATTATAAATCCGAATATGAAATGTAAAGAACTCGAGAGAAATTCCACTACAATTGGGTTAAAGAATTGCTCAAAAACATGGCGGTCTATCTTATATGGCCGTTTAATCTGTTTTATCGGCCTAGGTGGTTAGGCAAATACTAATAATCAGATAATGTATTGTCTTATGTGCGCCTGTTAACTTGCATGCACTTAAAATTAGACATTTTGGTACTTGGTGACGTATTCTTTATCAATTCACAGTTTCATCGTGCACCGACAGAAGCTTATCGCCGGACCTCCAAGATCCAATCCATGATGACACGAAAGAAACTGACAATTCAACTTCCTCGGATAAGGAAACGAATAACAACGAGAACGAAGAGCAAAACTCTGGTACCAAGAGGAGAGGTCCTCGGACCACCATTAAAGCCAAACAGCTGGAGACCCTCAAGGCCGCCTTCGCTGCTACGCCTAAACCAACCAGGCACATCCGGGAGCAGCTAGCCCAGGAGACTGGTTTAAATATGCGAGTAATCCAGGTACGATATCGATATTTCGAGCATTAATGAAAACCGTCCAATATGTGCATTTTATCCAAGCAAGTTTTAACTGAAATATCTATCTATCTATCTATCTATCTATCTATCTATCTATCTATCTATCTATCTATCTATCTATCTATCTATCT
>JAABNX020000046.1:33083325-33094708 GCA_015163995.2 Mormyrus lacerda | reverse complement strand
TATCTATCTATCTATCTATCTATCTATCTATCTATCTATCTATCTATCTATCTATCTATCTATCTATCTATCTGTTTTATTTTCACGTGGTTAATGACTCCTTTTTCTTATGCTGACTCTAAAACAAAGTACCCGACTAGTAGCTTTAAAAATCGCACCGGTGATTTACATATTTACATTGTGTTAAAGTAGGCCTGATTTTATTGCAAATGGTAAATTCAAAAATGCGTCTTTATTTACAACTTGGTATTTATGTGGCGTAGACTTACTCTTTATGTCTTGTTAATTAAAACATTAAAAAGAAAAATAACTGCTATATTTATGGAACAGTGGGCATATTTTCAGAAGGAACTTTTTGTAAAAGGAAACACAATTTAATTTTGCGCCCTTGGTATGGGAACGCCGTTTTCTTACCTGTTACGTGAAGGCTTCATTTTAATTGCATCTTGTCAAGTGCAATATTTTCTGTAGCTGGCCTTGGGACTTGCATGTTTTAAAGGGACTTTAAAACCTTCAGCTTAATTTGTTTTGCCATGAACAGTTGGTGTGCTGCAATGAAATGCGTAACCACACGTAACGAAAAATTTCACTAATGTTTGCTGTGCTTGTTTTGAGCTAAGCCTGTAAAACATATATAGGCATATGTTCCATGATGTGAATCATGGCGTAAATTATATTTTTGCAAATGCTATGTTAGGCCTATATGGAGAAAGTAACTTACACTAAATTAAATGCGTGTACATGTTTTCAGTTGATCACTTTTGTTGCGATATGGTTTTTGCTGGAATATTTTACTTCAAGCATTAATAATTCAGTAGTACGCATATATGTGCATAATTTACTTTGAAGTAATGAATCTATTATTCTAAAGCCTTATTTCCCGCAAATACAATGTTAGCGCTATATTTCACTAACGCACTTTATTACAACTGTTGAAGAGGGATGCAAAATCATTATTTTATTTTCTTCATTTAAAGATATTTCGTTGACTTTATGGTCTTCTTGTAATTGGGTTAATGTTTTCTTCTCAGTAGGCTGGCCGAATGTTTACGTGTTATTAAATGCTGAAGTAACTAAGGGTTTTGCTGTATTAAAGGTAATAATATTTTTATTGGTCTTTTCGGCAGAACATCCTCACCTGAGTCTGTGTGTTACATATACTTTCACTGCATTAATCATCGTCTTGTAAATATATGTCAAACATAATTCAAGTTGTTGCAGTCCTGCTCACAATGAAAGAGTTAGATTCAAATATTTTTGAACGATTTATATGGAAATCTAAAAAAAAAAAAAAATCAATGTGACTCGCAAGCGTAGAATATCAGGCAATTAATATTTCCAGAACAGCTAATGCAATACTCCGCATCCGCTGTGCCGCATTTAAAAATAGTATCGGATGCATTTTGGTAAGAGGAAAACGTTTGAACCTTATGCTACCTGAAGCTCAGTTTAGCTAGCTTCAGACTAATCCCCTGGCTGATGATGGATTGATTACATAGTTCAAACAACCTATACAGCAATAATCAGATGTTTAGGGCAGGAACAAATTATGGTCACTGTCAATTAAAAGTGTTTCCTATTTCAATATCACTCACTTATTCAGCAGTCTATTGTGAGAATAGATTTCTCACTCCCATCTCATTGCTCCACCCAATTCTGGGATTGTTCTGTGTAATGTAATACGCAGAGCTGTCTGGTGACCTGTGCCAGGGGAGATCTCCCTGTCCACACAAAATAGTATTTTTAGAAGCACCATGGTGTAACATGGCATAATAGCATGAATGAGTATGTGCCAGTCACTGGACAAGCTGAACACCACAATACTAATTATACTGCGCTTAAATATAAAAGTATTTTTATGACTGAGATGAATATCAATGACTGTCAATATTAGACGAAATACCTTTGCCAGTACTGCTGAAAGAGTGAGAAACATGGTTAATTGAATGTAATTTGTAATACTTCCATAGTTACTTTCAGAATGCATTGTGCTGTATATGTATGTATATAGGGAAAAATCACAACAAGCAAAAGTTCATTGTCAATATATGTGCTTTTGCATTATTCTAATGACTGTTTTTGCTTTATAGGGGTGTCCTATATGTGTGCGTGTGACATGTAGAAGTAGATTGTGATTCCATTTAGCAACAATTGTCACTGAGTGCATAAATACCCAGCTAAGTAGGGCTCCTGTGCTGGTCTCATCTGTGCTGTACAGGAATTTATTTAACAAAATGTCACACGCTCTTCCAGCCCTGGGGAAGCTTCCAGACTGTTTCTCTGTATAAACACATACAATGGAAGCAAAACTTCAGTAACTCTTTCTCATCCAAAGCCAGCTGAGAAATGTGAAATGTCTCACTGAACCATGCTAGTCCTAACTGCACCAGCTTTTTTGGGCATGTAATGCAGTATTCTCACTGGACCAGGAAGTGAGCTCAAGCAGTATTTGTCAGGCCTGTTCATGTAATGTTTGAAAACAGTGTTGGGTGCATGGTGGTGTTCAGCTGTAGTATAAAGCTTGCAATTTTAACAGCTCAGCTTGTAATTTAGTGGTTAAGGCCATAGGGTGGGTAACCTGAAGGTGATAAGTTCAAGTTCCTGGATATGCTTCTATTGTGCTACTTTTCAGTAATGTACTAAACCTGTAGTATTCAAATCACACTCTAAAATGAGAGTGACTTGGAAGTTTCTTTGAGAAAAGTGGAAGTTATGTGATGAAATGAAATTTTTTTTCTTTGTTCTACAAGACCTAGAGCTTTATAGATATTTAGCCATTACAGCCAGGAAAGTGACATCATGCATGTGAAAAGTGAAATGCAAAATAATTTTTTTAATTGTTTAACTGTGGGGATCTGTATTCTTCTCTCTTCAGGCGTTTCATCTGTGCCATTCCTGATGGTTTCTGAAGTTGTTAACATCGTAATGATAATGGATGGAATTCATTTATTCTGCTTAGTGGCTTGACCCAAATGTCAAACAGCTTTATTAAAAGACTGGTGTTAAAGCTTAACAACAAAAAGTGTATTGTGAAAATCAAACAGACTGGAGCTTAATTTAAACTATAGCTGTGTGGGTATTTTTAATCAGCTGTCTGCTCTATGCTTCACCTTCAGCTTTATCCTTACATGACTGCTGTTATGCTGACTGCTTGGGCTGGCCAGCCTGTCCTTAATTGACCATATTCTCACCTTTCAGGTGTGGTTTCAGAACCGCAGATCTAAAGAGCGGCGGATGAAGCAGCTGAGTGCGCTCGGGGCCCGGAGGCATGCCTTCTTCCGAAGCCCACGCAGAATGCGTCCACTGGGCTCCCGGCTGGAGGATGCAGAGCTCATGGGCTCTGGGCCATACAGTTATTATGGAGGTACGTGCTGCCGACTGCACAGCAACCCCTGTGAGAGGCAGACTCTGGGAATATCACACTGATTTCCTGAGCTTCTTCAAATTCTGTTCAGCAAATGTTTGATTAGGATTAAGATATAAGATTTTGGATATACAGGGGGTCCTTGGGTTATGATGTCTCAACATACGATGTTCCACTCCCATTAAAACTTAAAAAAATTGAGGCGTGAGTGTTTCACCTTATGCAGTTAGCGTCGAACTTATAGAATATGTGGACGAACTAGCTTGGTTGCGTGCGGCAGAAGAATATACAGTGACTGTTTTTGAAGAGGAAAGCCATCACGATGGAAGTGAAATTAGATATTGTAAAGAGATCAGAAAGAAGGGTGTTTGTATTTACACGAAAATCCGGGTTATGTCACTGTAGCAAGAGTGGAACTGTGTTGTAATCCGAGGACCCCCAGTATGCTGTATATATTGATTAATTACAGTTCATTAATGGTTTAATAATTGTTCATACAAATGCAAGGTGGTTTTTATTTACTTGTTTGCTAAACAATTGTGTAGTAATGTAGAGATGTGAACTGCAATACTACTATACATCATTTAAATGATGGAGATTCATTTTAAGGATTATAGAGTCAGTAAACACTTATACATATATTCTCAGTGGCCAGTTTATTTAATATACCAACTTGCTATTGCAAACAGCCTGCCCCTCCAAGCAGTGAGAAGTTTGGCTGCAGTTGAATACATAGAGCAGGGGTCTCCAACTCCGGTCCTGGAGAGCTACCGTTCAGTAAGTTTTCTATCCTACCTGGCTTCTGATGAGCCACACCTGTTCTCAGGTAAATACCAGGGCCAGGTGTGGCTCATCAGAAGCCAGATAGGGTAGAAAACCAACAGTATGGTAGCCCTCCAAGACCAGAGTTGGAGACCCCTGACATAAAGAATGCAGACAGGGTGATGAGGTCACTTACTATTTGACTGAACATTACAATGGCTTGGACGACTGATCCAAGCTAGCATGATGTGATTGTTGTTGCTCTATCTCCAGCATCTCAGAAACAGCCACTGCTCTACATCTAGACTTAGGTGTCTAGAGTTTACAGAGAATGATATGATTAACATAAACATCCAGTCAGTGGCATTTATGTGACTAAAAACACCTTGTTGATGAGACAGATTAGAGAATGGCCATTGAAAGCTCACAGGAATTACAGCTCAGTGCAGTACAATGGTGTGCAAAAAGGCTTCACAGAAAGCACTACTCATCTACCCTGGAAGTGATTCTGGTGGCCAGAGTGGCCCTACCAGGTACTATGCAGGAGACCCTATGGGGGTGGTGTGTAGCTTAGTGGGTTAAGCTACTGTGCCTGGGATAGGAAGATTGCTGGTTCAAGTCTGGTTTCTGGAATATAGTCATCTGTCTACAGGGCCTTGAACAAGGTCTTTAAACCCCTGCTCTAAAGGCACCATAAGTGGCTGCCCTTCACTGTGATCCCCAAGCTTGCTCTCAGCTGCACATAACCTGATGTTTTGAAAGGTTTCTATATCTAACATGCATATACTTGTCACCTGAGCCATCACATGCAATGTTTGAGCACACCCCTTTCAGCTCACTGCAATTGTTTTTATAGTTTTGAGATGATGTTTTGTTTATATTTTGCAGTTCTTCCTAAAATAAAAAAGTCATAGTCCCTTGGTTATGATCTTGAGTCATTGCAGATGTGCAAAGCTCAGTGAACCTGTTTGTTGGTGCACACTTCATGAATCACTTAATAAAAGCTTAAAAACAATTCACCAATCTATGTAAGGTAATAGTATCTAAAAGCACATTCGTCTTGAATTGTGTTTATCTTTTATTATAGCTTATCCTCTTGGAACATTTTCTGTAGTTATGCTGCATTTTATTGGCATTGTAGGGTTTTATAGAAATCAAAATAGAGATCAGAAGGGAATGATGCAATATTCTTACCACTGAAAATCTTGAAATTACACTTTTATATATTTACACATGTAATTTCATTGTTAAAGCATTTTCATCATTTGAAGCCATTGTTTATAGTAAAATATATGCAAGCTGTACTACAAATTACATATACAAGTGTTTTTTTTGTTGTTGTTGTTTGTAGAAGACCGTGTTGTCTTGTGGAGGGAAAATCGGGCCATGGCTGTAGTCTCACCCTGTGCTCTTTTCTTCAGTGAAGTGTTTCTACCATAGCATGGCCTCCTCGTGGATGGTTGCCATGACTCCCAGTGGCATTTGCTGGGGCGACAGAGCTGAATGCACTCCCTACCTGTCGGGGGTTTGTTTAATCTGCTGTGCGACAGACCGTGTTCACACTTTGCTGAAAATCCCTTTGCGACCTCAGCACAAGGAACAAAAAGTCTTTGTCGAAAGGTTTAGAATGTGTGCTTGTTATGGTGCCTCTCTCAGGGGCTTAGGAGATGGTTAAATATTATTTATTTGTAAACGTAATGATATTGGCCTAAACCTTAATAAACATGAGGAAAACAAGTGCTCTTATCAATATTAGGATTTATCAAAATTGGGGAATTTAGATCAGATGTCTGATAATTAGCTATACTATTAATACATCCTGTTTCATTTATTACGTAAACTATAATACTGTTATATGTAAAATAAACTAAAAAAGTAATCATAGTGATCCATACAATAAAAGTATTTGTTATTGAAGTAATATATTTTAAATTTTATTGTTTAAGATGAACATTTGCTCATATGAATCTGTAATTAATATAATTATATTAGGGTTAGAGCTAATTTTCTGAACAGATTGATGACCCAGGCTATGTAAAGTTTTCAAAAGTAATTAGTTTTGAGAATTTACAGCTCAGAGTAAAAGCGAGAAGCTAGTTAATGAGCTCAGTTCATGGTTAGTGCAAAGTGAGGGACGCTGTTGTTGTACCCTTGAGAAATATACTTAGTTCAACTGTACTAAAATGTCAACTGTACTTAAACCTGTCACTTTGCAATGTCAGTAGCACTAAATGTAATGTGTTTTTAGCTGTACATTTCACTGGCGATCAATTTCACATAAATTCATTCATTTCAAATTTGAAAATAAATAAAATGAGGTAAATAAAATGGTAATGATAAATACAGTGTTAGCCATTTTTTTATATTTATTACATCACAACTTTGTACTGATTTGTTGGCCATAAAACTTTCAAAACATTAATCTATCTATGCATTATTCTGGGTATACAGTGGTCGTAGTAAATTTTTATAGCAGATGCAGCAAAAAATGTGCAGTTATAATTTAATGCAAATAAAATTTGGGAGATGGGATACCATTGAACTTGCATGTCCTATAGCCTTATAAACCTGTAGTCACTCTGCAGTAAACTACATCTGACATATTGTAGTAAAGAATTTTTTCAATTTTGATATTGATAATCACATAGTTCCTAACATTGTACGGCAATACAAATACAGTAGGAGAATTAAATAACACACAATATGGGCTTTCTTTTGTAGTTTATTTTCTACTTTGTTCCATTTTTTCCTCTTTATCCTAATCTCCTGTACAGTAATATCCAGCTGCAGTCTTTTGTTGCACCATCAGACAGCATTTGTTCCAATTGCCTCCCAGCCTTACTAGCATATGGAAGGTCACTTTCGGGGGGATGGGGGGGGGCTCTTCTGTGTGCTGTTTATATTAACCCCATCCCCCATACACACGTAACAGCCCCTATATCCCACCCCCTATTTTGCTCATTCAAGAATAGATTTGCTCACCCATGCATATCTCATGGAGGTCTGATGGAAATATCAATCTAAATTTTTTTCCCAGTATACAAGTTGATGGATAACAAAATTATCATGTGGACTGTAAGTAATATGCAAATGTAACTCTTTCAATAGAAAGCTTTATGGAAACATGTGACTTCAGTGTATCCAGCAAGTATATTTTTGGCTATTTTTTGTGGAGTAAAAATGTTGCTTGTGTGTGCTATTTGCAGGTGTTGCTTTAGGATTTGATTAAAAGTGAGCCATTTTTTGGTCCTCAACATAGCTTCAAGGTTTGGTAAATAATAATATTGTAGTTGAGACATAGGCAGGGAAAGAAAGAATGATGGAACGTTTCTTGGGCTGAGAGAAGTAGACCAGGAGATGGAGTGACAAATTGCTGGAACTGGGGATACTGAAGGTGTGAAGAAATAATTAGGCAGGATGAATGAAATTCTTAGAGATGAATAGGTGATCTTATCCACATGTGGATTCCGTGTCTAACGACAGGTGTGTACAGTACATAAGCATAAAGAAAGAGGGACTTATCGATGGGTTGGTAGGCAGTGAAGCCCTCATTTACCCTCTCTGGATGAGTGTCCACGCTTTCAGCTTCATTGACTACGGAGTTTCCATCTCTTAAGAGGGGAATCAGGTCTTCATTTTTCATAGATATGCAGTGATTCATAGTATAATTGATGCCAAGTTGAGCCAGGTGGCTATTGACCAGGCAGATTCTTCATGATCCTTGGCACTGCCAGCCAGCTCAGGGTAAAGGAGTATCGAACAAGGATTGTTTAGCTCTTTGCTGTTTTAGTGCCAGAACTTATTAGCAGTACACAAGCTATGATAATATGTCTCTTATCCTCTGCATATTATGTACAATTACTTCTCTAACACTCTGCACTGTATAACTGTACACTTGGCCTTAAGTGTTCTTTACACTGTCAGTCTGTTCTTGAATGTGTGAGAGTGTTCAAATTTATGTGTGCATTACTTTTAAATGTCATGTAAATATTTGTTTTATAGACATTTTATGTACTTTGAGGTTGTCACTTAGATAACCAGTACTTCCTATTATTATCCCTGCTTTGAACAAAGCAGAATGATGCTGGGACATATCCACAAAGCAAAAAGCACATGTTTGCACTCTTTAATGTGACAACACCCTCACAGTCCATTCAGCATCGCCATTTATTTTGATAGTGCAGCCTGTTTCTCAAGCCTCGCTTCTTATTTACAGAGAGCACAACAGAAATTTGCTGGCAATCAGATAGGGCCAAAGCGGTGGAAATGCAGCGATCAGACCCCCGGGCTGCTTCACCTGTTCTCTCTGGGTGGTTGTCATTGCCAGCGTGTGTGCTCCGGCGCCGCTGCTGGAGTCCAGGCCGTGCTGCAGAGCGGGCTCACGCTCATTAGCCCGTTATCGTACCTCTCTGCGCTCACCCTGGGCCGCAATGGGCTTGTGGCACGGTTGCATAGTCTGCCACTTTGTTCTACCTGTCTGCTGAAGGTCTGTGAGCCACAAGTAGCTTTCCACATGCACTGAACTATGTGTATGCATGTATGTTTCAGTGTATGTACATGTGTTTGCATTGTGTGTCTTTCAAGGGAACCTTTTTATTAAAATTAAGTTATTTTTTTCACAGTGTGTTAAACTACTAAAGTGTGTAAGTTTACAACTTTCCGTAAATGTTACTTTCTGTGTATCACACCCCTGACCTCCCATCCCTTTGTTCTTCAGATTACCCAGGTGATTACTATGGCCCCGGGGGTAATTACGACTTCTTCCCTCATGGCCCCCCCTCTTCCCAAGCCCAGTCCCCAGCAGAGTCTACCTACATCTCTGGCTCAGCGCAGGGGCCCCTTGAGGGGCCCATGTCAGCTCACCACCCGTCGGACAGCCAAAGGTACACGGACATGATGTCACACACAGACACGCCCAGCCCAGAGCCGGGCCTCCCAGGGCCTCTGCACCCTGTAGGTGGGGAGGTCTTCAGTGGGGGGCCCAGCCCACCCTTCTCCTTGGCCAGTAACTCCAGCTACAGTGCCCCTCTGTCACACCCAGGACAGGATGTGAGTGAAGCAGCTGTGTGGTAGAGGGGAGGGGAGCTAGTGTTAAAGGCGATTCCTTCCTGAACTGTAGCGTGTGGATAAATAGCCTATCCACTTCAAGCCCCTTACAAAATGAGCACCTCTGAGACACTGACCACAGGACTGATGTGAAGTTGTGGGTTGCAAGACCTGTCCCCTCCCTGCCTATCCAGTTACCCTGAATTTTTCACGGACAGCAGATCCTTTGAGTATCGTTTTGCATTCCATCAAAACTGTCCAGGAGTATAGAAATCAGGGCAATGTTTCCAGTTTGTTTTGACTTTTACCAAAAAGTATTGTTTGCCTGGCTCTCAATATGCAGAGTATTTATTTCCTTGTTTGTTTTATAAGAAATCTCCACTACGAAGAGATGGTGCCTGTGCCAGAGCGTCGCATCACTGCAGTATAATAAAGCGTTGTCCAAAGTGTGCTGTCCAAACCAGTGTCAGGTTGTTTCTGTCTTTCAGCTCCTCCCATCTACCTCATAGGTGGGGAAAATGTCCCTTTATGGTTTTATGATCAAATACCTTACAAAAAATGAATAACGTTCAGTCAGTTATTATTCAAAAACTGCAGTAAAAGAAGGTTTATGACATTGCAGTTTTATTTAGAAAGGTGTTTTTATAGGATACATTATGCCTGTCCCCTGACACTGCATCTTATTTATATCTATGGATCTTTTTAGTTACTCCCAACCTGACCCATTAAATGTGTAATTTTTATATAACATTAAAAAAAGAACTGATATAAAATATATGACAGTAAAATGGTGCTTCTGATTTATATAATGAAGTAATTTACTGCGTTATTTTTAGTGCTCCTCATGCACCTATATGGGTATGGACATGCATTTTAAAATCCTCATATTCACTGTGCCAACAATTTGTATTTCTAAATTTTAAAGTGAGATGTTATTTTTTCCAGGTGCATTTTGGCTCTGCTTTAAGACAGTTTGGTTGTGAGACAGTGACTGCTTGCACTACCATGTTTTCATTGAGAAGTACAAGGTACCCTGCCCCCCCACCCTCTGTACCCCAGGGCCCAATTGATCAGCATGGAGCCCAAGCATGACAGGAGGCTGTAAAATTGGCCGATCTGCCTCATCTTGTTTTGCTGCCAATAACCTTCTTTTAGTAGGCGTCCTCAAAAATGTTTTAAAAGAAATTATTAATGGGAGAACATTGAATCCATTAGAGACCATCTCCTACAACAGCTGAGGCCTTGTTCCTGAATAGTCCAGTTTTTTTTTCTCCAATGGAGAAAAAAGAAGGGAAAAAAAGGAAAAAAAATGACAACATCTGTGACTTGGCTGTCTCGCTTTCTCTGTTCTGCCAAATGCCCCTCTTTGCCATCTATTGGCCAGTCTGGGAACAGCTGGGAAGTCACAAAAGACAAGCCGGGATTGGTCCAAGAAAATATCCTGACATTTAGGGAATAAATAATAAGAATGACAAACTGACTCTTTTGTCACTGGGTGTATTTAAGGTCATTGCTGCAGGCAGCAGTAAGTCGCATATAAATGTACTTCATGCAGTTGCTTTGCAGTCTCTCCAAGGTCGGGAAAAATGAAAGAACTTCCATTAAATCTAATGCATTGAATTCTCTGCCTTTATAGCTGGTTTCCACAAGGTCCAGAATCAAAGCACATATCTAGCCAAAACCAGCCTGACTGTGCTTCCTCCACTGCACTATGTTTCCCCCATTTCACTTTAATATTCTTAGAAATAATAAAAGTAATGTGGGATTTATCAACATTTGCTGTATAACAAGTAAGTCGTCTGTGCCTGTACATATTCATCAATACCTAAAAATATTTTGTCCTCCATTTCATGGAAACAGTCTTTTCTTCAATCTGGACACTAAGTGAAAGGAATGCCTTTTGTTTAGATGCCTTTTTATTATGGGATGTCTGAGTAAGGGTCAGTGTGTGGTGCTGTAAGAGAAGAGGCAGGGTCACTGAACTAGCAGAGGAGTAAATATATGTTGCTGTTTCTGTTATTTCAATGTGAATTAAATCAATAAAATGACATTTTAGCTACATGGAAGTCAACCTATCCTGTTAGACTTCTATGATTGTGATATTGTATGTCTATCATGCTGTGATTCAGACACAGAAGAGAATAAAATATATATATATATATATATATATATATATATATATATGTGTGTGTGTGTGTGTGTGTGTGTGTG
>JAABNX020000046.1:33064093-33083294 GCA_015163995.2 Mormyrus lacerda | reverse complement strand
TTTGTGATCTGCACAGACGTTTCTAGAAAAGAGGTTTTGTAATATATATGCTGTTGGCTGGCTTGGAATAAATTCAGTTGCTGAGCTTTGGGGCCTCTCTTGGGAGAGATCAAAGGAGGTGAAGGAGATTGGAATGGCGATACAGTCCCTGCTAGGCATGCTGTCACACACTGGCTAGAAGGGTCCAGGTGGTCTCATAGTGGGAGGGGAGTCCACTGCAATTTTCCCCATGACTAGTTTTAATGTAAGAGTAATGAGAGGCACTGAGGGTCCCTCACATTCTGCACACCCCTAGCTGAGTACCTCCCCCATCCTGAAATCCATCCCCACAAGGTCCAGACATTGACGTATCCCCCACCTCCACAGACGCCTCCCAGATGTGCAGATGCCTTCACACCACCAATGTCCCCGTCTTTGCAGTTCGAGTAAATGCCATGCTGATGTGTGTGCCCATGACTCCTGATTGTCTGATTAGGGAGAGAATGAGTGCATGACTGCTCATAATTCCGTTTGAATTTTTAAATATGTATATCACAGGAGATGAAATATACTAAAATGTAAAGCTCCATTTTAACCTATGACTTCAAAATACGTTATCATTACTGATTTTGCATTTTGATATTAATTAACACAAACATACAAAGAACCAATTCACATTCGGAAGAAGTAAATGTTAAAGAAGCAACACAGACTTCTTAAAACCTGATCATTATATTAATTTTTTGCTTTAAGTTTTTTAAATTTTTTGCTTTAATAAATAAATAAAGGAACTATATTTATAATTTTACATATTTACAAATCTTGATATTTCTATTAAGACATTCTGCACATTAACACCTTCTTTGGGAACATTACAAATCCAAATGCTGACACCACTTCATGTGCATTTTCTTCAATAAGAGGGAAGTTGCTATTTATTAGCATGCTTTTTCTGCATTTGTGTACTACAGTTTGATTACAATTTGATATTACACTGTCATCAGGACAGGTTTTTGACAGAATTTACACTGGGATTCTTTAGTAATTTAGTATGTTAATTTAGGCGGATTAGAAACAATGTGTATAAGGTGATCTTGTCATCTTTAATAAAGTAGTGTGGGGTGTGAGCTTTGATAAGGCTTTACATAGTAAGTTAGGGTTAGACACCATGCTGCATGGGAGCCTGCTGAAGCCTGTCAGTGATGCATTTGGATTCCACTGTAATTAATGACGTGACCTTCCCAGCGTCTTCCATTTGCAGGGTAATAGGATTTTCCAGCCCTAGGCTGCGTCCAGGAGATCCCCTGTGCCAGCACTGATAAGGGGGGGAGGAGGGGGAGTTGTGGGGCCCAGGCAGGTGATTTATAAGAGCTGCATTGTGCTGCCACCTCCCACAGGAACACAGCAAAGAGAAATGCATTATAGAAAACGTTCAGCGATAATGGTCTTTGGGAAGTGTGCATGTGTGTCTACGTTGTGTATATAAACCTCGTAATCCCTATATGTGTGTGTGCGCGTGTCTGCAGTGCATGTATGTGTCTGTTTAAATTTATGCATGTATGTATGCCTTATGTTTATGCCTGTGTGAGTAGTGTGTTTACTTGTGGGTATCTTTGCATGATCACAAATGCTGAAATCAATGTCTATGAACACACCTTTTCTCAGTGACTGCACTCTGTTCCATAGAAACACACCTCTGGAGTTATGGAGGTACGATCAGGTTGCAGGTAGGACTGTGATTGGCAGTATTCACACTTTGCACAGGTATTCTGGCCTCTAAAAGTACTGTAAAGGGGATGATTAATTTGGAACATTAGATTGGTCTGGGTTTAGGGGCCCAATATTATATGATTTCATGGGGCCCAAAATTTTTAGCACCTGCCTGCTTGTATAACTGGTCAACGAAGAGTTTTTCAGGCAACAACTAAGGGTTGTTGTGTTTTTTATCTACACTTTAATGCTGATTTAAGAAATGTACAAATTTTTCTCCCATCCATAATTTTTCAGTGATGTCATTTAAAGGTTGTATCGGTGGTATATAATTCCTTATAAAGAATGTGCGTGCATATTTAAGAGTAATTTAGGAAAAATCATGTTGTTTCTATTTCTAAACATTTTTAGGACTTTACAGAAGGGTGGAAAGTATTATAAGACTGTTTTGCTAGAGTTTCCAGGTTGTAACATATCAGGACATCTGGCGACAGGGGCCTGTTCTCTCTTGGATATGGAAAAACGATATCAAGGCAAGTGGAGTGCTGATATGCTTCCTGACATCTGCTGAACCCTTAAGAGAGATGTTACTGAGGCCATGTAAACAGAAAATCATACACTTCTACCTTTAAGATGAGTAATTTCCGCCATGCAAATATACTTTAAATATGCAAATAGCATTTAATTGTGCATCACTTAAAGTCTTGTGTGATTGGTAAATTCTGATTAGATAAGATTCAATTTTTTAATTCTGTGTAACAAAAAGAAAGTAAAAATGTGTTGACCAGTGCTATTAATGTCTGCAGTGAATTACTGAGGGCTATAAAGAAGGTAACTTGATTTTAAGCTTATTAAGTTAGGCAGCATGTATGTAATTTAAGTTTTATCTTTTGTCTCTAGTACTAATGTGCTGATATTATGACTGGGTAATGTTTTTATGCATAACAGTGTGGACAGAGAGGAAGTAAAGCTGTTCCTGGAATAATTTAGTATCCAGGAATGGGTCGGGGTTCTGGACCCTCTTTGTTTTGCAAATACAGGCCAATATGTCTGCTTCTACCCTACACCTGGAGCTTTTTTGTTCCCAACTCACTCACTGGATGTGCCATCACAGCTGTGAGCTGCTTAGTAGGGAGAATGGGATGGAGATGGGGTAGCGGGAGCTGGACGGGTGTTCAGGGAACCCGAACAGCTGAGCAGCCTTGATATCCTGAGTACACAAAGAGTAGCAAGGCCTACTCTGCCATTCTGAGGGCTGCTGATCACGCTCACACACTACTTGCTACCTCCAGCTTCAGGGCAGCAAGCGATGGCAGAATCGCTGAATTCTTTATTTGATAATGAGCACACAATTAAGGACCCTTCCACTTCTATAGTGGGTTGCAAAATAGCAGGCAGCTGCTTTTGTATTTCCTTGGGGGAAGGGGGGGGGGCTGTATGGATCTTTCTATACTCGGGGAATGCAAGGAACGCTGGGAAACACTGAAGTGTGTACAACTGCCCACTGGAAAACACACAGCTATTTGTTTCAAGGTCATGCACTGATGAATAGATATTGAATACAAACTTCAGTGCCAAATTTTGATATATTAATACAGACTTTTTATACCTTAAATTGACTTTCACTGCCAATATTTGTAGCTCTAAAACTATTTTGATCAATTTGAAAATTTAAGGTAGGAATAAATTAATCATTAATGTTTTTTTTGTAAATAATTTAGAATATTATATGTGTATAAATTGTTTCTATTGTATTTCATACATTTGTATTTCTATTTTAAATGCTAATTTTAATTTTTTTTTAACATTTATGCACATCATTAACATCACTGATATACATTTACATGTAAAAATCATTAGTAATGAATACAGCACAAGTGATAGAGTCACAATAAGTGATACAAGTACACCTGCACTCACTATCAATGTTACTTGTAATAGCAATGCTCGTGACAAATTTAAAAAAAAACAACACTTAAAACTGCCAAGATTCCTAAAATATAGAATTTCGAAAAATAGCTATAACATTAAAAGCACTAAGAGGTGAATAACATTGATTATCTTGTTACCATGACACCTGTCAAGGGGACCATTGTATATCAAGCCAGTGAACAGTCAGTTCTTCAAATTAATATGTTGGAAGCAGGGAAAATGGGCAAGTGTAAGGATCTGAGTGACTTTTGACAAGGGCCAAAGTGTGATTACTGGATCAGAGCATCTTCAATATGCCCGGTCTTGTGGGGTGTTCCCAGTATGCAGTGGTCAGTACCCACCAAAAGTGATCCAAAGAAGGCTGACCAGTGAACAGGCAATGAGGTCATGGGCAGCAAAGGTTTATTGACGTTTGTGCAGAGCAAAGGCTAGCCTGTCTGGTCCAATCCCACAGGAGAGCTATTGTAGCACAAATTGCTGGAAACGTTAATGCTGCTATGATAGAAAGTGCATCTCAGCTTTGTGTGTATAGGACTGTTTAGCTGCAGACTGGTCAGAGTGCCCAAGCTGACCCTTGTTCTCTTGAGAAAGCACCTACAATGGGCATGTGGGAGTAGGAACTGGATCATGGAGCAATGCAAGAAGATGGTCTGGTCTGATGAGTCACATTTTCTGTTATATCATGTGGATGGCCAGGGTGCATGTCTGTTACTTACCTGGGAGTAGAGGTGGAACCAGGATGTACTATAGGAAGAAGGCAAGTGGGCGGTGGCAGTGAGAAGCTCTGTGCAATATTCTGCTGGGAACCCTTGGCTTCTGGTATTCATGTGGATGTTACCTTGAATGTACGACCTACCTAAACATTGTTCCATACCAAGTACGCCCTATCATGATAACATTATTCCCCAATGGCAGTGGCCTCTTTCAGCAGAATGACACCCTCTGTCACACTGGTAAAATTGTTCAGGAATGGTTTGAGGAAAATTAAAAACTTCAAGGTGTTGACTTGGCCTCCAAATTCTGCAGATCTTGATCAGGGGTGCATTTCCCAAAACTACATTAGCAACTTGTGTGGTTCAAACTATGTAAGTACGACGCAGGTGTTACCCAAAACCATAGTTCGAACTACGGTGGTAACGATCCTTCGGACTTACATAGTACGATGCATCTGTGGGATATGCTGGACAAACAAATCCCATACATGGAGACCCCACCTCAGAACTTACAGGATTTAAAAGATCAGATCTGCTGCTAACATCTTGGTACCAGATACCACAGCGCACCTTCAATTCTAACTATAATATTTTGATAAGATTCCCTTTTAATTAGAATTTTTTGAGTTTGAGAATTTTTGAGTTTGAGTTTATTCTTCATATTATAATTCTTATTCTACATATTCTTCATATTATAATTTTCAAAAATGAAACACAAAATTACATTGCAAAATTCAATTCTTTCTCATGATTTCTCTCACTGTGATGGGTTGGTGCCCTATCTTGGGTTGTTCCCTGCCTTGTGCCCATAGCGTCTGGACCCTGTATAGGACAAGCAGGTATAGAAATAGATGAATGGGTATATTTCTTTCGCAATTGAGCTCTCGACTTTTGTTTTGCCATGGACCTAAGAGTGGGAAATATTTTTAAATGAATCAACTTCCTGTAGATTCATTCCTGTATTTTGAAAAGAATATAATAATCAGTCAGAAATTTTCAAGCCATTTTTAATAGCAAAACATACAGAAGTAGGAAAATGTGAAGATATAGGTGAATAAATCTAAACTGCTAACTAATCCATCACAAGTCATACAAGCAAATTTTGATATTTTGAGAAATCAATTTCCATTGCATCTATTTGGATTCCAGAAGAAAATCCACACAAACACAAAGAAAAAATGATGAATTCCACATGCAGAACTGCTATTCCATCCTCCACCCCAGAAGTACATGACTGTAATGGTATCTACTGATAGGCCTGTAGTCAGAGATAAATTTCTTGGGGGGTCCGGCAACTCTCCGAGGACTTTGCCGACCTGGGGGCAGGGTCCTCCTCCATAGACTTTGCTGACCAGGGGGCTACAGCAAGTTTTGCAAGGGGTTCAGACACATAATTTTACTACCTGACTATGTGCCTAATCGGTAACAAAAATATTTGTTTTTGGGGGGGGGGGGGTCAAACACATTATTTCATGACTACATCATGAAACCCATTATTTACATGACTATCTGTCCACTTGCTGATCTGCTTGTGGCACGTCTAGCAACATTTATTCATTCCCGATAATGATCAATATTAGCAAATAACGAAAAAGCTTTCATTATCCCAGATTTAACAAATGAATTTAATGTAGTTTTGTTGCCTACCCGACCCCAGTTTCTGTGTGAGAAAAACATAGACTGTTAATAATAAGAACACTAATCCCATGTATTTTAATAGTCAAATATATGCTATAGGCTTATTATTGCCACTTCAGGCATTTGCAAATGTAAAAAAATCAATGAAAAGATGCAAAAACACACAATTAAAAGATTAACGAAGACATGTGAAAGCACACAAAATGAAGAACTTATGTATCAAAAAACATATAAATGGGTTCAAAATTTGATGTTGCTTCCTTGTAAACAAGAACAATGGCAAGCAGCAGTAGGAAAAAACAGCAGAACTACCGGTGAGCTGATTTAAAACAACCTGCTGTGGAGGTGGCCAAAAATAAATTTTAATTTAAAAATTACTGCAATGTTGTGCACCATAGTGCACACAACAAGAGCAGCACAGCAGCATTCAGGGGAAAATGTTAAAGCTCCCGAGGACTTCCACCTGCGCAGAGCATGCTCCACAACAGTGCATGTTCTTTGGTGTGTGGTCTTATACATCTACTCAGTCACAATTTGACTGTTTGAAACTACTTGTCCAATTCCGGGTCACGAGGGGTCCAGAGCCAATCCTGGGGGCTATAGGCGCAAGGCAGGGGACAACCCATCGCAGCTCTCAATTACCAGCCATCAGCAAGCGCACCATCCTTTGCCATCTGACACACTCCAAACATGGACCAAATTTAAGCATCATGTGTACTTCTAGACTACTTGGACACAATCTCTGTAAAATGTCCTTGATGGTCGCATAGTACCTTGAAATTTAGGCCTAGTGTCAAGAACAGTTTTTGACAGGTGCATTCAAAGCGTTCCATCAACTGCACCTAAAATGCCATGTATGTCCACAATGGCATGAAAATCAAATTTTGTGTCGTGCAAGGCATCCTCTCCGCTTAAAACTATGTGTAGTTATACACATGGTGCAATAAGAATGTGATCAGTACAGGCACAGATTTAGACACAGCAGCCTTGCTGAGGCCATGTGCATCACTGATGGTTTGCAAGAATCCATTGGAGGCATAGAAGCAGAGAATTGTCAGAAGCTGCACGTGGGACTGAGGGCAAAATTCCAGTATGTTGCACTTTTCAATTTATTCTGCATTAGACCAAGGAGGCTCATTATTTCACACCAGGCCAGTCTGTATTTTTCTATTAGTTACTGATATTGTCACGATGTTCATGTTCACCCACAAAACAACATTTAGACCAGCAGCTTGGCTTCTTGGATGGTGCTGTCTCAATGTTATCTCTGTTTCAGTTGCACAATTCTCGGGATAGCTGGCATTGTTATTACTGGTAGTAAGGGATGGTTCATCCATACCACTTTAAAGGATAAGACTGAATACATAAGAAGTTTAATTGGATAGCTCATTAATTACCAGAAAGGATAATTCAATTCATCTCATTTTAAAAAAAAATCAATGCAATCACACAATACAAGAACACCATTCAATCTAGCAAAACATAAATAATTATATAATAGATATACTTTCTAGATGACAGATGTATATAGTGATGTACTAGAGAGTAACTTCATATTTCCATGACTGTAAGATAAAAACTGTAATTGTTTTAGTCTGTTCTAACAATATGGATTTAGATAAGACTTTCAGATTAGATAAGTCTTTATTGATCCCACACTGGGGAAATTTACTTGTTGCAACAGCCATTAATTAAAAAGCAATATAAAAGAAACAGACCAAAAAAATATTGCAACAAATACAATAAATAATAAAATTAGTGCACACAATTACACATATTGCACAGACCCAAAATACACATACATACAGATTGCCACAAAGTGATGTAAATATAGTTGTATGCCTATGCAACAGATATTACACAATATGCAGAATAGTGACATAATTTATGAACTTTAGGTGACTGAGGCGTTATAAAGTCTGATGGCAGATGGAATGAATGACCTGCAGAAGCATTCCTTTTTGCATGTTGGATGCAGTTGTCTGTTGCAAAAGGAGCTTCGTAATGTCCTCACTGTGTCATACAGGGGGTGAGAGGGACTGACCATAATGGAGTCCTCAGTGGAGTCCAAAGAGCAGCCCAGGACAGAGCCAGCGCTCCTGACCAGTTTGTTCAGTCTGTTCCTGTCTCTTACTGAGCTCCCGCATCCACAGCAGACCACCGCGAAGAATATAGCGGATGCTACCATAGTGTCATAAAAGGCTCTTAGTAGTGTCCTGCACACACCAAAGGACCTCAGCCTCCTCAGCAGGTAGAGACGGCTTTGCCCCTTCTTGTACAGGGCATCTGCGTTATGTCACCAGTTTAGTTTGTTGTTTATGTGAACACCTAGATATTTATACACAGAGACAACCTCTACCTGCACTCCCAGAATGTTCACTGGTGCAGATGGAATCACCTTGTGGCAGAAGTCAATTACCATCTCCTTTGCCTTACTGGCGTTTATCAGGAGGTGATTTGGTGTATGTCAGCCTTCCAAGTCCTTTTCCATGGGCAAATGTTTATTATTTCTGCATATTTAACTGTTTTGTGTGCTAACATTTGTGAGGAGTCTGTCCATGGGTTGTCAGATGGATAGGGTTGTGACAAGGTTACTTGTATGACTGTACAAATTGCTCTTCCACCATGGTACACAAAATGACAGTCAAATTAGGTGACACTTCAAATATAGCATTCTTTCATTCTGAATAACAGTGATTTGCATCAACTTGCTGGCAAGTACTCAGACAGGGAGGCACAGCGACTGGGACTTTTTGTTGTCTGGGGTTGGGCCCGCTGTAAGTCTTCGGAATTGCAGTGGGGGGGGGAGGCGGGGAGGAGGCTGTAATTCAGTGTATGCTGTGTATGTTAACTCACTGTATATGTTAACATGTGTATGTATAATTCATATAGGAATATTATACTGAATTGTTACAGTCGCACCTACACTATGAATATGCATTTATGCGAATTCTTATAATGATATATAATTATAAGATATATATAATGTAATAATTTGAATTCTACATCATAGTTTTGTATTACAATATTGACCTATTATTATTATTATTATTATTATTATTATTATTGCACTGTCCAAAAACGAGCGTCTGTGTGTTTGTGCGATCCTTTATCGGCGACCTCTGTCACTCTGACAGAAAAAATTAAAATAAACTACGACATACCAAATAACGAGTGGGTTGGAAGAGTCGCTACTACTATAATTACGAAGGGATTCGAAAAACACTCCATAATTAACAGTTGATGCTAAGAGGGAGATGGTGCACTACTGACTGTCACGAAGCTTTCGGGAAACGCGTCCCTAAATACTATAAATAGCGCAATGCTTCCATCCAGCGATTGTACAATATATTACACCAGTGCTAAAGACGCCTGCTACAACCAAGATACAACTACATTCCCCATAATTCTATTTTTTTTTGATGACGTTACAGATCACGTTACTTAATGTGACGGTGAAGCTAGTTATGCGTAAATATGTTAGAATTTCGCGGCGCAGCAGTGTAATAATGTCTGGACCGTTTGTATGTTTTTATTTCTTTATGTCGTATTGCCTGTGTACGACCCTAGGTATAGTTCATTCAGTAGTTTTCGATACGGGTAAATTATCTCTCAAGAATGGACCACAACTCGACTATATTGCACGGGCAAATTTCACCGACGACATTAAGAATACAGGGTAAATTCTTACTTCTGCTGTGTTGCTTATAAAATCAGTAACCGTTTTGTGTGTGATGCACTAGCATTTTTTATATAAGCAACGTCTCTAAATCTGTTTATGATACAACACATGCGTGTTTATTAATGTAGATTTATTTGGTTTGTAACGCCAAAGTTAATTTGAACTCCCTTCGAATCCTTTTTTTTGTTACTGATCACTGATCAGACACAGCCATTTAGTAAAACTGTTTGAACTCCCTGCAAAACCAGCAAAGGTCCATGCAGGAGACCTGTCGGTTATGTTGACGACCCCTTAGGAAATGAATTTTTGGCTACGAACCTGGATGTCACTACATAGTTTGAGGACTATTTTATATTCTCACGAATTCTGCTGTATTCGTATTTTATTAGTACGTCAATTTCAGCATTTTCGTTTCCACCAGATGGGCTTATTTGGAAGTGACCACTAACCCCGGATACAATGACAGCCTGCAGGCGTATGCAGCTGGGGTCGTAGAGGCTTCTGTAACTTCTCAGGTTTGTGGCAAATTAGAGCAGAATGCAGATTTGTCTGGTATTTATGTGAATGCATTTTATAAAACTGATAACATCTGTAAAATTATTTTATGCTTTTGTGAAAAAATGTGCATATATAGAGGTGGAAATGATTTGGTCTTAATATATGGTAGATGTTTAAGTTTTTTCTGGGGAAAAATAAGCCTTAAATATGGATCCTTATTGTTTCACTTCTTTTTTTCCTTGGAAACTACTTGAAGCTTCTCTACAAGCACTGGATGAATACCATCGAAGGGTACTGTGGTTCATTAACTTCTGACAGTAGCTACTGTGAGCACCTGAGGAATTACATTGTCACCAATCTTCAGTGGATGGAAGCACAGATGGAAAAGAAGGATGACGTTGAATATTGGCATCAGGTTCATTAAGTTATAGATTTTTGGTGCTATATAGCCAGTGAGTCTGTCAATGATAACAAAATGGCTGCTTGGCAGCTATCAAACCTTTATTTGTCAGCTGTGAACCAGTAGGTTTTGAATTGCTTTGAGATATGTCATTTCACTATTGCTGAGCCGTACCAGAATACATAAAGAAGTTAACATTTAATACAATTTATTATCCCACTTTTGGCAGAGATTTCTCTTCTGAAACATAGAGCTAGCACTTTACAGCTTGCAATATATGGCTTAATAACTAAGTGTATAATTTGTTCATTAATTATTCAGTTTTGTTATTCTGTCTATTCTAGGGCTGCAATGAAACACACATTCATCATGTACCATTTGCATCATTTTCAGTTCGTTACAGATAACAGACATGGTAAATGTGGCTGCGAATTGGTTACGGCTAATGATCATTATAGCTAATGATCAGATTCAACATCACCTCAAAATTGTAACTGCAATGACAGAGGGCAGCAAAATGGGAGCTTTCATGTGAATGCGTTTAACAACTTTCACATTTCTAGGTGACCCATCCAGTACTTTTAGAAGTTGTACTTCACTTTCACATTTTTAAGCGATCCATCTAGTACTTTTAGAAATTGTACAAGTTTATGAGTGTAAGATGAGTACGGATTAGATGGGCAGCCCAGATGATGGGACTGTCCAGGGAATACAGTTCTGTCATTTTCGTTCACACCAAATCAACAAATATTGCCTTTGGTTTACTGTTCCTGAATGTGTTTTTGTCTGTGGTTTTAATAATAAATAATTTCAGAGAAGAACTTAGGTTTCCCTGAAATATCCAAATCGCATCAAACCTTAAACCCAAACTGAGGTTTATACTGTGCTGTGAATTTTGTGTACTGTTACACCCCTAGTCTGCTCTCAATTTTGGATGTTTTGGGGAAATTTCCTTTGTGAACCCTCCCACAGATCCGGCTTGCCCTGCTGCAACTCAAAGGCTTGGAGGATGGCTACAATAATCAGGTCAACTTCCCAAATGGCCAGTTCTCCATTAATCCTCTCGGCTTTTTGTAAGTTACCACTTAAAGTTTCTGCCATACAAAAACTGTTTGAGACTGCAGTAGCATTTTGCTATCTCATATTGGCTTTGTGTCCAGATTCTTTTCCTTCATTGTCAGGTTGTTCCAGATGGGTGGAGACTTGGAGGACTTGGAAGCGGCACTCAACAAAACCACACTGTCCAGAACACTGGGTTCGGGCTCATGTTCTGCCCTTGTTAAGTTGTTGCCTGGTAATAAAGATCTGCTTGTTTCCCATGACACCTGGAACAACTATCAGAGTATGCTCAGGATCATAAAGAAATACTCTTTTGCATACAGGACTTCCCCTGAAGGTAATAAGCCCTCCACCTTGGTATTTCTCGTGACAAACACCTGATTAGTGTTTGTTTAGTTAACTATTAACTGTTTTTCAAACACAGGTTGTGTGTACGTGTTCTGGTATGTCCTTTTTTCTAGATGATGTGCCTATTCCTGGAGGGACCCAGGCTTTTTCATCCTATCCAGGCTCCATCTTCTCAGGGGATGATTTCTACATCCTTAGTAGTGGTTTGGTGAGAGTTCAGTATGACGTACCTGATGAGATATACAATGTTGAGAATTTCACACACTAGGTTTAAAGGAAGAACACTCCAGTGCCTCTGTGATTATTAGGCATATGCCTGCAGAGAATGAAACAAAATAAATGTGATAGTGTACCTTATGCACTGATTTTTTTTTTTTTTTGTCAGGTTACCCTAGAGACCACCATAGGCAACAATAACCCTGCCTTATGGAAGTTTGTGATCCCAAAGGGAACAGTTATGGAGTGGCTAAGGAATGTTGTGGCCAATAGGCTTGCAGAGAGCGGCAAGCAGTGGGCAGATATTTTCAGCAAATACAACAGTGGGACGTAAGTCAGAATTGCTTCTGTCCTGCATCTCATTTGTGTGCTCAGTCAGCAGACAGTAATGTTGTAATGAGATGTTGAACTGGTATAGCTTACATCAGGGATCTTTGATAGCTGCACTGAAAAACAGATTTTTTTTTTTTTTTTAGCTGATTAACTACCAGAAAATTTTTCTTTGAACATGATTATGGAATTGATGTTTTGAAACTATTTTGCTGATTATTGATAAGAAGTTGATACTATGTTTTGTTGATCCTTAAGGTACAATAATCAATGGATGATTGTTGACTATAAGTTCTTTAAACCAGGACAAGCAGTTGCTGATAGCCAGCTCTTCACAGTTTTGGAACAGATTCCGTGAGTGAGACCTTGCCTTGTTTGATATTTTTGTCCACACAAATAGCAACACACTTATCATGAATATTTCATATACAGTAGGGTCTTCACAATTCTTTTTTGGTTTGTTATTGTTTACTTTGAGATAAAATGGACAGAAATGGAAAAACCACAGGGTTAGGATAATCACAATTGAGTTATATAGTAATAACCACCTACTTCAAATTTCTGTAACAGCTAACACAGTTTCACTCAAATAAAACGTTTAATCTAAACAACACGCACTCTCACATACAATCCAGTTATTCATTCATCCCAGGATAGGAACACCCTGTGTAACATTTAACACGATCTTCTATAACACAGGCAATATAACACCCACACACGGTTCCACTACACCCTTTAGGACAGAGAGGGGACTGAAGCCCATCCCTGACAAGCATTGCCCACCCCACGGGTTCTCTCCCTTTTGTGGACAGTCTCACCCCCAGGGTCCCCAGCTCTCTGTGCCTGTGCTTGGAACATTAGCCACGTGGCACACATGGCTAGCCTCTCTCCAAACCTTAACTTAAATTACACGACAAACAAAAAAAAAAGGTCTTTTCACGAAAATCCAAAGCAATACAGTGAGTATGAAAAATTCTGTCAGGGATGTTGGGTCAAGGGTAACGTGGTTTCAGATGTTTCCCAATGAGGGACCAGTCCGATCCTAATTACAATCCAGATCCGATCCTGTTAGATGCCCTACCGTCTCTACGCAGGATCCCTCCATTTGAAACAACCTGAAATCTCAGTTGTTTCAATTATCTCAGAACGACTTAGACCCAAAAAATTTCAGAACGAATATCTTACCTCTAGACAGAAAAATAACTGTATAGGTCTATAACTGAGTCTTCTTTATTAGTGCGGTGATAGAAATTAGCGGGACAAAGTGCTCCATATAACCTGGTTGCTTGCACACCCCCCAAAAGAAAAGTGCCCCATTATTTAATTTCAAATACCCCCCCCCCTACAAAATCTTCTTCAACGTGTTTGGTCAGCATGTAACATTTCCCAAAACCTCTAAAAGCTCTGTTGTTTAGGGCAATTGCCCATGGTAGTGTTTTCCATGCTAAATGGCTACTAGGTAAGAGGCCAGACTAAGGCCCTTTTCACACTGAACGGAACTTGATAAAAACAACACAAATTTGTGAAATATTCAGATGTGAGTATGACTGATCTAAACCTTTCTCACCAAAATTTTTTGCAACAGATTGAAAAAAGATTGAATAAAGAAGCTGTCGATTCACCTGATCAGTGTACATTCCTATAGTCACTAGCTTTGGGTAGTGACCAAAAGACAGATCAGGCTCAAAGAAGCTACTCTGCATTATAAGGAGTCAGCTGAGGTGTTTTGAGCATCTGTCTAGGATTCCTCCATGATGCCTCCGGGGGGGAGGTGCTGCAGTCATGTCTAACCTGGAGGAGATCCCAGGGCAGACTGAGCACATGCTGGAGAGGTTATATCTATCGGCTGGCCTTTGAGCGCCAAGGTATTCCTCTGGAGGAGCTAGAGGAAGTGACCGGGGAGAGAGAGGTCATCTCTGCTTAGTCTGCTGCCCCTGCAACCCGGATAAGCAGTGGATGGAGGATGGATGAATGATTTGGTTACATTGACGATACAACTATAATGAAATTAGCAAAGTTAACAAAATTAAGAAAAGATTTATATGCAAGTTAATTACGTTGTGGTATTTTTTCTGTTACAGAGGTTTAATTGTAGCTGAAGACAAAACCAAAGAGCTGTTTCTGAAGGGATATTGGGCCAGTTATAATATTCCGTAAGTGTTGTTCAAAAAATGGTATGACATTCATAAATGGAGACACTCTTATATGCAAGCTATTTCTCAGTGTCATGTACACTGGGAAACACCAGCTGAATTTGAATATACCTTTCTGCGCTTTGTATGTAAATATGCATAATGTAACAAGTATAAATACTGGCACTTGGTGCTGACTTGTTTCTTTACCAGCACTTTTTGGCATTTTAAAGTGCTAGCACTGAAATCGTAATGTTGAATTAAAGTGGAAGAAATGTATGTAATGTGCTCTGATGCACATTTGCTGAGATGTGTTGAGTTACTGCGGTAGAGATAGTAAGTAAGCCTATAAAGACATCCTGCTTCTTATAGGTATTATCAGGACATTTTCAATACTAGTGGCTGCAATGAGTTGGTTGAAAAGTATGGAGATTGGTTCTCCTTTGACATGAATCCACGAGCCCAGATCTTCCGGCGGAACCAAAGTCTCATCACTGACATGGATTCCATGATTCTTCTTATGAGGTCTGTTTATTTTCCCAGTGTTGTCTTGTGCTTTCCCACATTCTTAACTAAATGTGGGACCTTTTAAAATATATTGTCCTTTAGTGATTGTCAGCAGCTGCTTTTCTGCATGTTATTCACTCAGGTACAACAACTTCAAGGAAGACCCTCTATCTAAATGTCAGGGTTGTGATCCCACCAATAATGGAGAGAATGCCATATCAGCTCGCTCTGACCTTAACCCATCTAATGGCACCTACCCTTTTGGGGCACTGAAACAGAGGCCTCATGGGGGCACAGATATGAAGGTAAGTTTTTTTGTACCTGTTTGGAGCAGACCATTATTTACAGCATACCACAGCCTCCTCTAAATTCAGTGATCCATGTGCGTCTATACCAGGATACAACACGTTTTCTTTCCTGAGTTTGGTTTATACACACCTGTAGCTGTGGGAGTGGTTTGTGGCTTCTTGGGGTAGGACACTGTACCTCAGAATGTCACAGGTTCAGATCTCAGGGTCAGCAGAGTGATGTCACCATTGATGCTTGAGTAAGGCCATTAACCTCATTTGTTCCAGGGACTGTCTGATCCTGCTTTATCAAAAATCTGTTAAATCAATCAAATGTAAATGTTAATATGCATTTTAACCATGATGGTGACGTGTAGTGATTTCTGTTTTGGTGTTTTTATGTTCCTGAGGATGACTTGCTGATTGTGTCTTTGTGCCCACAGGTAACTTCCTTCGCAATGTACAGGGAATTCCAGATGCTGGCTCTAAGTGGCCCCACATGGGACCAGCTCCCAGCCTTCCAGTGGAGCACTTCCCCTTACAGCGACCTGCCTCATATGGGCCACCCCGACCGCTGGGCTTTCCCCACAGTGCATGTATGTTGGGGGTGAACTGTCTCTTCGCTTTGACTGACATTCACAGTGGTGTTTCAGCTGTAACACAATTTAAAGGGAAATTTTTCCATTACCATCCCAGCAAAGGTCTTGAGCTACAGACAAATTATTTCTTAAAAGCATGCTGGATAGCACTTTTACCAAAGACTAGAATTATGCATTTAAAGAAATGGCAATAAAGGTGGAAAATTATTCATTTTTAAGAGGAATTTTGCTCAATACTTGGAGACATCTATTTGTACCAGATACTAATATAACAAATGAAAGACTTGCTGACAAAATGATGCAAAATGTAATATGTTGCAGGGATTTTGTTTAATTCTTAATTTTGCAGAAACATATGATAATAAAATTAATGAAAATGAGTGTGAATGAAAATGAATGTTTAATTGTATAATCGTATATGCATTGAAGACAAATCACCTGATTGTATTGTAATGTCTTAAAATGTAAGATAGGATATGGATCCTGGCATGGAAAGCATGTGGCTTAATGGGCTAAGTGGGCAGCTATGACCTAAGCATCCTTAGTGTTGTGAGTTCAAGGCTGGCCAGTGGCAAGCCGCAACGTTATTAGATATTTTTGTGGCTTGCCGGACAGGGAAGCGCACTCGTAATTGAAAGACTGCGGGTTCGAATCCCCAACCAGCAAGGCACCACTGAGCAAGGTACCACCCCCAAACACTGCTCCCCGGGCGCTGAATTACCTGCCCCCTGCTATGTTACATTGGTACATAAGGGTTAAATTCAGAGAACACATTTCGTTGTTGTGTGCTGTGGTGTGTCAACAATGACAATCACTAAATTCTAAATGTAGTGACTGTGGATGGGGAGTGGCATGTTGTGAGTAGGCCTTATGGTTTATGGTGACAATAGGCAGGAACAATCCCCTGTAGCTTTTTTAGCACACCATGGTGGAATGAGCTAGTGGCTAAATGTGTTCCAACATAGCATCCCCTGAAGAGGATGGGCATAATTGTTCATAATATTGTCCAATTTCATCAACATCCTCTTCTCTGTTACTGCCTCCAGTAGGTCCAGGGACAGATTTGTGATAGAGCTGTTCTTCCTGTTGGGTTTGTTCATGCATTTGACATCACTTGCAGTGATGACACATCCCCAGCAGGCCCAACGTAGAACAGCACACTGGTTACTATGGACTAATAAAACATACACAGCAGCTTGCCACACAGATCAAAAGACCAAAAGTCTACACTTTCCTTTTTGTTCAGTGCCACTGTGTTGTCAGCCTGTCATTCAGGTGAACCCCCAGGATCGTGCAGCCCTGCGCCACCTCCACTTCCTCTCCCTGGATGGTGACTGGTCTCAGGAGCTCCCTGTTATGCTGGAAGTCCACCACCAGCTCATTTGTCTTGGTGATGTTGAGCTGCAGGTTGTTCCCCCTACACCTCAAGACAAAGTCCTCTACTAGTCCTCTGTAGGCTACTCTGACTCATCTCCATTGCAGATATATTCTACAATGGAGGAGTCATTGAAGAACTTATGTAGATGGCAATAGCTGAAGTTGTACTGGAAGTCTGATGTGTATAGAAGACAAACTGGAAGGGGGACAGGACAGCTTCTTGATGTTTACCAGTGTTTTTCACTGGCATCTCCGACATACAGTCCTGGGGCCTCACAAACTGTCATCTGTTGTTAGTCCATGACCCAGAAGACTCGGGGGGGCATCAAGCTGCATTGTACTATTATATGTTTTTTTCTAAAAGGAAGAGACATCGTCACACCAATATGAGTATTTTTGATAGAAACTGGTCAGAAATTTAATAATACAGGTCAACAAAGTTATCAAATCAAAACAGGAGAACCCTACAGTATTTTATCCAAAAGTCAAATATATAATAAGAATGTAACTATTAGACACGGATTTTAAGTGAAATGATGAGATATACAGATATTTACAGTATATGTGTATTGTGGAAGTGTATGATTTTCTGCTGTACTTGGCCTCAGGAACATGACTCTTAAGGGTCCAGGAGAAGTCAGCAAGCATACTGGGACTCCACTTGCCTTGATGCCATTTTCTACAGTATATCAGTGAAAGAGCTGGACATGTACCAGCATGTCCAAATACGTTACAACTTGTAAACTCTGGTAAGCCGGTACGTTGCGCCCTTCCGTAAAGTCATAAAAATGCTCAGAAACAGAAATAGGATACTCCTAAATATACGCATACATTCTTTATAAAGAATTATGTACTATATCAATATAGTCAAATAATTACGACATTCAAAAACTGTGGATGATAGCAACATTCTGAATACGTTTCTTAAATCAGCATAAATAAGTACATAAAAATAATACATTTCTATGTTATTATTTAGCAGATGTTATTGCCCTAAGTGACGTACAAGTGAGGCCGATAATACATTATAAGCATACAGCTGTCATGGAGTCAACGTAGGCACGTGTGCTACTAGGCTAAGCTTCAGATCTGATCAGCAGGAAGCGTAAGATTACAAGAACAAGAGACACACAAAACACAATAGAGCCTATTAGCAGAAAAGCTATTCAAGTAACAAAAAGCGATACATACGGGTATTATACGTCCATTAAGAGAGAATGAATTGTATATTATGTTGAACTGTTAATTAATGAAATTCTATTTGCAATATTCTACTTGGGACTGGCTCCTGAACAAAATTAGCGGGTACGTCGTGGCTAAAACCGTATATGGTGCGGTGTACCCTAAAATCAAACAGGTTCAGTTTGTTTTCCGCCAATATTATTTGTTCCCATACTCTGTGTCCCAAAACTATGGAAGCCCGTTTCCGCCACCGGGGAAAAAAATAATACAAAATTATAATAATAGTTATCTTGTTATTTCGAGATAGTACGAAATAACGAGATAACTATCTCGAAATTTCGACTTAATTATCTCATTATTTCGAGATAACTATCTCGAAATTTCGAGATAATTATCTCATTATTTCGAGATACTATCTCGAAATTTCGACTTAATTATCTCATTATTTCGAGATATTAAGTCGAAATTTCGAGATAATTATCTCATTATTTCGAAATATTATCTCGAAATTTCGACTTAGTATCTCGAATTATCACTTTCTAGCTTTAATAACTTTTCACGGAAGTAAGGTGGGGTGTTTTTAATGACAGAATCGTGTTGTCCAGTACACAG
>JAABNX020000046.1:33046370-33063993 GCA_015163995.2 Mormyrus lacerda | reverse complement strand
AACGAGATAACTAAGTCGAAATTTCGACTTAAATTTTGTATTATTTTTTTCCCCGGTGGCGGAAACGGGCTTCCATACAAAACAACTCCTTCCTCGTTTGTCCAAAGTTACTGGCGAGATGCGTCTCATGTACGTCCGCTGACGCGTTTATAGAGTTCCAACTCGCCGCGATTGAGTGAGTGACGACAGCATTTCCCACAGTGCTGAACCGTGTAGTAGTCGGGAAATTGAGTTGATGGTACAGCTAGTTGAAACGGTTGATTACTTCTGTTTTCAAAATTAGCTATTTTTTTTAAGCTAAAAGTGAATTTGAAAATATCTGTAGCCCGAATTGTCTGCAAGGCGATTGTCAGATATGGGGGATGGCAGCGTCAAGGCAGATCGCTAACCAGTGCTAGCCAGCAGTCGGAACTAAGTGTAGAAGTTGACGTTATATAGCTGTATCCCTGTCTAATTACTTGCCATCCCGTAATTTATTCCGCTTCAAGTTTGTTTGAAGTTATTTTATCTTGTTTTATGCTTTATATAAGTATTTCGCTCAGGAATTTTCGCTGGTAAGTTTTCCAACATATTTAACCTAGCAAGCTAACTATATAGCTTGTCGACTTGAACTCACAGTAATCAAAGGGGTTGAATCACACAAATCGTACTACAGACGTAATAAGACAACTTTGGCTCGGATAGTGTATGTGTTTAACTGAATTCTAAAGCCAGTGACTCCCCAACCCATTTAAAACAAGTTTGCGTGCATGCGTATGTATTAGCTACTTGTTTTCTGCATCGTTCAGCGTACAGTAGTACACACACACGTAAAAATATTACATTTAGCTTATATTTTACAGGCCTGCGACCGTAGAACGGCCATGGGAAAGTGGCATCCGTTTGAGAACATACGGACTAACCTGATGAATAATCCACCAGTTGCCATATTTCTCCTGTGTATGATGTCAATGGCCGCCGCTTTCATAGGCTTCGGAGCCTATACTAAAAAACATGACGTTCGGGACCCAGACGTGGCTCAGGTGAGCTCTGTTTATTTATTTTTACACATACACGTGCGCGACCAATGTAAGATGAAAAATAAAAAATTGTTTTTAGCTGCTTTATTCTCTTGAAACTTTGTGGTTTGTGAATCTCTATCACCCAAACCTTTAAAATTTACACTAGAAAGCGGCTGTAAATATTACACAGCATTATACTATAAATAAATAAATATCATATAAATAATATAAATAAATATAATAAACATAAATATTAGTTGAATCAGTTCAATTATGTTCATCACTTTGCTCCCCAAAATCTTCCAGGACTGGAACCAGATTTTAAGCTCTTTAGCAGCCTTGAAGTTATGTGCATTGGATACTGACACAGAGGGCAAGGCTTCTTCTGCAGATGCCAAGGCTTCTTCTGCAGATGCCAAGCATATAAGCAAATCTCTGTTGCTGGGGCATGAAGCTGCAGGTGAAGACTCAGCTAATTACAGCCATTGGTCCCTGCTAGTACCCTTAGTCTTGAGTGGAAGCACTTCTAAACAACATCCTGCCAGCTTTAAAATGGCCCTCAAGGGAAGTTTGCTCGGCTTGAAAGGTGAGTGTTGTCTCAAAAGCACGTCCTCCAAAACCTCTGTTTTATAAGCTTGTACATTTTCTTCAGTGTTAGATGCCTGTAATTTAAATTTTAGGTCCTCTGTTTAGGTAACAAAATATTGTATCCAGATGTACAATGCTCTAATTGTATGGTAGAGATGGTTTTAATATATTTATGTAAATGATCAGGCTATTATGTGTGTTACTGTTTTATTCAAAGGTCCAGCAGGGAAAACAGTACTCAACCTGACACTACATTTCCTGACTGAGCGAGAGCTGAATGCTAGTCTTGCAGGTCATGAAAGTAGCTCAGGATCCACCTGTTTGAGCTTCATGGCACCTGCACATGTCGTGCCTCATACCAGGTGAGTCTATTTTATGCTGACATGGAGGTTTATAATCTGAAGATATCCATCCTTTTTTATTTTTCCTATGCCACTCTGGGGTAGCTAACTAGCTAGCTAAATATAAAGTAAAGTTAGCCGTAGAGCAAAGATGGGAATTCGAGTTTGTGATATGAGTTTGTGATTCAGAGCATAGGTCTTGGAGCCGGAGAAGCGGGACATCAGGCAATATCAACATGCAACACGCTTTTTTTGTTTTGCCACTAGTACAAATTGCAGACCCAATCTGATAAAGCGCAGGATATTCCGCATGTTATTCCGAGTTTTATTTTACAATAGAGGGCACTGCTTATAAGTAGGCATTGCTTATCCTGTGTTGCAAATTACACATTAAATGACAAAAAAAATTAATCACCCAAAAGTAATGTTCCAATTTGGATGTAATTTGGTAAACGTGCAGACCAGCGATGGGTATGTAAATGATTCGATTTTGAATGAGCTGGCATGTCTAGTCACCAGACACAGAGGATGCCTGTTGGAAGATATATATTATAATATACATTGCATTTGTAACACAGATTGGTATATAGGCGTTGCGTGACCTGTGTCGTAAATTATATATACATTGTGTTGTTTTACAGTAAGGCAGATTGGAATAGATTGGCATGAATCTGATAATTCAGCAGATATGTCCCAAAAACTCTGTTTCATTTCTGACATACCCTTCCAAGTCAAGCTATATTTTCTTACAACTTAGAAAGTGCCCACACCTCTTCATTGTGCCTGGTGTATGGCGTGTAGAGTTCTGTCATGCATTCAAGTTGAACAGTTTTAATAAAGTAAAAATATAACACCAGCAAATAATTCCAATGAACAGTAATGTCACTGACTACCATATCTATCCATATTTACCATAATTAAAAGAGCAGCATGACTGCACACATTATTTTAACTTCTTACCATGGAGTTTCCGGCGTTATTTACATAATCATTATTTAATTGCGTGCACACACGCAAGCTAAGAGACAAATTTTTGCTTTATAATGATGTGTAAAATACTGCATACATGTGTTTACGTTGGCAGTACAACAGACCAAGTTTGGGTAATACTCATTCATTAGCCAGTCACATCACTTTAACATAGTTGAAGGTGGGGTCCAGCATGATTTGGTCTGAGCAGAGCTCCAGAGCAGGGCCCCCCTGACATTCTTTTAGCACAGTAATGTATGCCTATACGTATGGTCCAACTTTGGAATTTATGGCAAAATTTTCTGCAAGAGATGTCTTTATCGTAATGTTATTTTTGAGAAAGTAGTAGTTTTAAAATCTACATGAGAAAAGTGATTAGGTTTTAAAAAAATTTATTGCTTCAAAGGCACTTGAAATAGCAATTGCTTTGAAAATGTGTATAAGCCTAAGGAACTTTGAGACATGTAGTTTTTGAACTGCTCATGTGGTGATCACCATTTAGTTGCATCAGTTACTAATAGAAAAGAATAAGCAGTTAAAGATTTGATAAATATAAGGTCAAATTGGAACCACGATGAAGACGACAATTTTGTGACTCGTGAATGCTTCTGCCGTAGCGATGCACAATATGTTGGTTAGCGCTGGTATCAACCAATATGCACTGAAAAACCTAGATATTGCCAGCAGACCATTGTACCAGTCTTGGTTGATATTTCTGTCTGATGTTTAAACTAAATCAATATCTAAAGTTAGCAGCATTAGAACTAAAGATACAACTACTAAAATGATGATTGCATTGGACGGTCAGCCATATTCCTTAGTATAGGTCAAGAGATTTTTTTTTTTTTCCCCTCTCAAAATTCTAAGTTTGTGGCATGTGGTATATGGACAGTAGTATTGGGACATACCTCTAAATCACTGAATTCAAGTGTTTCATTCAGGCCCATTGCCACCGGTGTATAATATCAAACATCTAGCCATGCAGTCAGGTTTCCAGATATTTCTGAAAGAATTGGTCATTTTGAAGAGCTTGGTGAATTTGAGCATGGTGCTGTCATAGGATGCCACCTTTGCAATAAGTCACTTCTTGAAATTTCCTCCCTGCTAGGATGGATCATCTTTAAGTGGTAATATTGCAAAGTGGAACTGTGCATGCATGCTTGCCTTTTGAGAGAGAAGATATGTTGCACATTCTGTATGTCCATTGGACTTGAAAGTGGGCTGTTGAATGTTATGTTTGGCGGCATAGTTAATACTGTTACATAAGTCTAGGATTTTTGAATCAACCTGTTTTTTTTATCTTCTTTTACATATGTGGGATTTATATTAGTAAGAGGGAACAAAAGTATTTCAGATTCAAGGTATGTCAGTTCCACGTATCAAACTCTTTATTCAACCGAGGTAGATTTGACATTTCCACTCTATGGCCCTTTTTATTCATTTCATTATTTATTATACAAAGAAACAAAAACATTTAAAGACAACAGTGAAAATGATTTTTTTCAGAACACCCCTCCAATGCCAAAAAGAACAACAGATAAACAAGAAAACAAACAATAAGAAAATAAATTAAAGAAAAAAAAAAGTAATGACAAAAAAAATAATGAATAAAAATATAAAAATAAAATAGTTGGAGTACAATATCAAAGTGTCAAGAAATAAAGTGTTATCTATGAACAACTTCAACATCATTTATTGTTCAATTTAGTCAGAAGGGAGTGTATCCTGGTCTTCAAAGTACAACAATATAGGGTTCCAAACTGTATAAATCACATGACCCTCTAAGAGTGTATTTCATCTTTTCAAGTTTGAGAAAAACTAAAAGTGAGTGGCCTTGGGCGGATTTGATCATTTCCAGTTCAACAAAATTCTTCTGGCCAGTAACGACGTAAAAGCCAAAATATCTTTAACATTTTATCTATTAAAACATCATGCCCAGATACTTCAAAAATAGCCAGTAAAACAAAGCTGGATGTCTATGCTGAGTACTTCAGACAAAATTTGAAACACTGTACACCAAAAGTCTGTCAATTTAGTGCAGGGATGGCCAACCTTATCTGCAAGGAGCCGCTGTGTATGCAGGTTTTTGGAATAACTTGTAGGTCAGCTGTTCAAACCCAGGTGTGAGGACTCTTCAGCCAATCAGTCCTCTAATTAATAATCTAATTAGGGAGTTGCAGTGAAAACCTGCGGCTTTTTGCGGATAAGGCTGGCCACCCCTGATTTAGGGCATTTCCAAACGTGAACCAAGTTTGCATCCATCACATAAATCATCCAAGTTAGAATATATTTTTGCTAGCCTAGATTTACAATAATGCACAAAGTGAAGAACCTTGAACTGAAGTAGCCCCAATTGAGCACATGTTGTTTCATTCATGCTAGCTAAGGCCTATTCCCACGTATGCTTGGAAATCTCTGTTCCAAGTTCCTCTGACCATTTAGCCCTGATCTTTTCTAAGGATAAGTCTGTAAAAGCCATTATGCCATTTTATATTAAATTTGGGAAAGCCGTACTGTGAATCCTAATGAAATACCGGACTTGGAAATATCAAAACGTATTCGATTTTGAAAGTTTATATTTTGTGGAAAGGTAATAAAAGCTGACACATGTACCTTCACTATAAAGGTTCTTAAATTTACAAAAGCCTAATTTTTGCCATTCCGAAAATACAGCGTCCATCATAGCCGGGGGGAATAGGTGATTATTACATATAGGGCTTTGCAAAGAGAGGTCTAATTTGAAATCCTGAGCGTGGTGGAAACTATTGTACATGATATGTACTTTGAAATAGAGAGTGGCAAACTGGATGTTACCAAAGCCAAAAGAGATGTTGACTGACAAGAGTTTGATTCTAACTTACACCAATTTGTCTCTGGCGTCTGTATCCAATATAGAATTTTTTGTAGATTAGCAGCCCCATAATAAAACATAAGGTTGGGTAGGGACAATCCTCCCTGGGATCTATGTCTTTGAAGAAATTCTTTGTTAATTCTTGGATTCTTGCCACTCCATAAAAACTGTGTTGCTATCCTATCTACTGTCTGAAAAAAAGACTTTGAAAAGAAAACAGGAAGACTTTGAAATAAGTATAAAAATCTTGGCAGAATGTTCATCTTCACACAATTGACTTTGCCAGCCAGGGACAGTTGAAGAGCATTCCATCTCTGAACATCAACTTTAAGTTTATTAATTAAGGGCATAAAGTTCTCTTCGAATAAGGAAGATTGGGTACACATTATTTTAATTCCTAAATATTTAAATCCTGACCTCCTAATACAAAATGGCAGATCTGTGTCTGTTAAATTTAAGGCCAAATGGTTGAGTGGGAAACACTTTTGTTAAAGTTCAGTTTGTACCCTGAAAACCTTCCGAATACTTACAATATGTCCATCATGCTTTTGGAGCAAGAAATGGGGTCAGAGATGTATAACAAGAAGTCATCAGCATACAAGCTAACTTTATGTTCTATTCCTCTTCTGTAAATATCACAAATTAATTGTGAACTTTTAAGTTTAATAGCAAGAGACTCTATGACTATAGCAAAAAGTAATGGGTTCAAGGGGCATCCCCTTGTTTCCATTGTAAGAGGAAACAATTGAGTGTTTTTTAGATGTTACTGCCGAAGCTTTAGGGGAAGCATATAATAAACAAATCCAACAGATGAATTTTGATCCAAAGTTGCAAATAAATATAGCCATTCAATCCTGTCAAGCTTTCTCTGCATCTAAAGAGACAACAACTTGATATTAGAAGGCATATTAGAAGATGTAGGAGTGTACATGATTGCTAAAAGTCTACGAATTTTGAAAAAAGAGTGGCGGTCTCTTGAAAAACCAGTTTGACCTGGTGATATGTGTGCCATAATGGGATCTAGTCTTAAAGCAAGCAATTTAGCTAAAATCTTACCATCAACATTTAGTAATGAAATAGGCCGATAAGAGCTGCATTCCAAAGCATCCTTATTGGGCTTTAACAGTAATACGATGGTAGCTTCTGCAAGGGTTTGTGGCAATAACCCCTGTTCCACAGAGTGTTCAAACATTTCAAGAAGCAATGGAACTAATTTAACAGAATTTTTTTTATAAAATTCAACAGGGTAGTCATCGGGGCCAGGGGCCTTGTTACTTTGCATAGAGGATAAGGCATTGATAATTTCTTCAGTTTGTAAAGGTTAATCTAGGTTCTCTCTTATGAGTCAACATTAGGTGCATTTAAATATTTTTAAAAAATCCAACATCAAAGATTTGTCTCTAGGAAATTCAGAAATATACAAGTCTACATAATACATTTAAAGATTATTATTAATTTCCACTTGGTCCACAGGGAGCTCCCCTGAAGCCTTACGAATTTGGGAAATATGTTCAGATGAAGATCAACATTTTAATTGTTATGCCAGGAGTCAACCAGTCTTTTCACTGTGTTTGTAGACAACATCACGTAAACAAAGTAGGCTGCGTTCTATTTTATTTGTGGACAGAAGGTTATATTCTGCTTTAAGGCCCAGTCTTTTCTTGAATAGCTCTGTGGAAGGGGATACAGAGTACTGGTGGTCCAAACCCACTATGGACTCAACTAGTTCTTTTTGTTTTTGGTTTTGTGGTTTATTTTGAGCAGCCATATAAGATATAATATCACCCCTAATTACTACTTTGAATGTTTCCCACAGGGTAGAAAGAGATATTGACTTAGATCTGTTGTATAATAAAAAGTCATCAATCTTATTTGAAAGAAAATTGTAAAAGTCATTGTCAGATAGTAACGTACTGTCGAATCTCCACAGCGGGCAGTCTGAGGAATTATGTGACAAAGACAAATCAAGTAAAAGGGGGGCGTGATCTGATTCCACAATAGCCAAATATTCAGTATTGACTGAGGGATAAGAGATTGGTCAATAAAAAAATAATCTATTCTGGAATAGGAATGATGGACATAATAAATATGAGAATTTCTTATGTGGGTAAAAAATGCCATGGATCTGTACAGCCACTTTGCCCCATAAAAGCAGCCATATTACAGGGAGATGAGGATGTTTGCTTCGACTGGTCTAAAATCGGATCCATCACACAGTTAAAGTCTCCGCCAAAGATTAAACTGTACATATTTAAATCTGGTAACCTTGATGAAACCAACGTCATCCCAATTAGGAGCATAACATTTACTAGAGCAACTGGAGAATGGAACAACAGACCTGTTACAACAATAAATCTTCCCTGTGGATCTGAGTATAAGTTGCTAAGTGAAAATTGAACAATTTTTTTTTGTATGAGAATAGCAGTACCTCTTGCTCTAGAGTTAAAGTGAGCGTGAAAAATTTGCCCCACCCACAGTTTCTTAAGTTTATTGAAGTCTGTTGCCGTCAAATGCATTTCTTGCAAAAAAGAAATTTCAGTTTAAAATTTTTTAAGATGGGCAAATATTTTAGCTCTTTTAACTAATCCCCCAAGGCCTCTCACATTCTACTTCGTAAACTGAACTGCAGGTCCCCTAATTTTAATCGAACCTGTTGTCCCTGTCATCATCTACAATCCAGAAAATATACATTTAAGGATCGGTCATAGTACATTCACAGTAAACAAGGATACATATGCCTTGCAAAATGAGCATAAAAATATAGCGTACTCTCAAAAGGCAATGAACAAACAACATACATACACACACATCAAAGCAAAACCACAAAGAACAACAAAAAAGTCCAATGCTTGCCTCTCCAACTAAGGCAAACGGTAAATACATCCACTTGAATATTCAACTTCCAATGAGCCATTTTGTTCTTTTCCTACCTTCACAAAAGGCTCCATAAGGTATACAACACAGATATTGATACCCTGAGCCTGTCTAATGGTCATCTGTTCTCAAAGAGAACAACAGTGAAAACGACAGTGTTCAACACAACCTGTAGTCAACATTCATGACTAACTTACAAACTGTAACTCCACTTTGTATTACAAAAGGCAGCAAAACATGCTGTGTTAATTAACAGAACAAAACAACTGAACAAATTATTAAAGTTTAACATAATTAACATAATATCCACATTCGCCAAATTTATTAAATTTAGCCTATGAACCGTTCGGTTCATCAATTAGCATAATTACTCCTTACTGGGAACAATACGCTGTTCATAAGTCTTAGCTTCTGGTGATTCTTCTCCAAGTGATGCCTGAAGGTAGGCAGGGTAGAGCATTCGGAATCGTATTTTCGTCTTGTAAAGAGCTTGCTTGATGGCTTTGAATCCAGCGTGTTTCTTAACCAGCGTTGTGCTAAGGTCTGGGTAGATCCTCAATGTCGCTCCTTTATATTTCGTCTCATGCTGCCTGGCCCAGCAAAGCGCTCTCTCCTTTTCTTGGAATCTAAGGAAGCATACGACAAATTGTCTCAATGGTTTACCTTGTGCTGGCTTTGGTCCCAGAGAGCGATGTGCCCTTTTGAGCCCCTGGGGCTCGGCAAACACCTCCGTTCCCATGGCTTCCATAAGCATCTCCCATATAAACTGGAACCTGACCAGATTTGACTCCCTCTGGAATGTTAAGAATCCGTAGATTGGAGCGGCGAGATCTGTTCTCCAGATCTTCGACATGGTCCAAGAGAACTGTATTTTGTGCCTGCAGCGATTTGATGATTGTCTCAGCGGCGATGATCTTCTCGAAATCTTCTCAAACAACCGGCAGCTCAACATCAGCAAGACAAAGGAGCTGCTGGTGGACTTCCAGCATAGCATGGAGCTCCTGAGACCAGTCACCATCCAAGAGGAGGAAGTGGAGGTGGTGCCGGGCCACACAATCCACCTGAACAGCAGACTGAACTGAGTGGACAACACAGTGGCACTGTACAAAAAAGAAACATGCAGACTCTAGTTTCTGAGGTCTTCTGACATGTGCAGCAAGCTGCTGTGTATATTTTATTAGTCCATAGTGACCAGTGTGCTGTTCTACATCGCGCCCTGCTGGGGAAGTGCCATCAATGCAAATGATGTCGAATGCATGATCAAACCCATCTCCATCGCAACTATCCCTGAACCCACTGGAGGCAGTAGCAGAGAAGAGGATGATAACAAAATTGGACAATATCATGAACAGTTCTACCCATTCTCTTCAGGGGGCACTATACTGGAGTACATTAAGCCATTGGCTATTCCACCATGGTGGACTACAAACACTACAGGGGATCCATGATACCTGCTGCTATCAGACACCACAACATTTCCTCACGGTGTGCCATTCCCCCTGCAGCCATAACCAAAGGAAGTATTCTGTCTTGCATTAAAAGATGTTACAATACAGTCTGGTGCATTTTGTCCTAATTTGCACACCTTTATTATTCTTCCCTTTAAATATTTATTTTTGGTAACACATTCTGTTTTCAGAATATTTTATTTAGTTATGTTTAGTTTGTACTTTACGTTCTTTGTACACTGTTTGACACTATAGGTATGTTTGTCTGTGCACTGTGTTCTAGTCATATGCACCAGAATTTCCCCTTGGGATCAATAACTTTAAATAACATATGCCAAGTATGGACAGGCAGCATCAGCGGGTCACAAATCAAAGTTTGCTGATTGACACTTAATACACTGTGCAGAACTATTCCTGGAGAGAATTTTTAGCACAAATTGGGCATACTGTAAAAGTGAATGCAGCAGTTTTTTTTTTTGCTCAAAGTAGATTTATTTAGAGAGAAAATGTTGCATTAATACATTAATATGGAGCACCTGAAGTAAAAAAAAAAGTAAAATTATGTTACTTTCAGATGCGCATGTGAAAGTAATAGCATTTTATATTATTGCACAGGTTCCTTCAGTGGTTCTGTACATTAGTCTGTCGCAAACACAAGTAAAAGAAAGTCATTTATCAGTGTACACAATTAGTCACAGATTTTTCTCTGTTCACCATCAAGAGAACTAATAACAGTTTATTATTCCAGTTATTCCCTATATAGACTGAATAACAATCGGCTGTTCTATACAGTCCACTTTACCAAGTTCAATCTCATGCTTTAGTACGGTCCAGTAATTTTCAATGGGGGTTAATTTAGGTGATGAAACTCTCCAGGTCATAATTCAATCACCTTTCAAGCTTTTCTTGGTTAATGTATGCAATTTTTCAATGCATCGTAAGGGGCATAAATAGCATAACCTCTTTGAAAGCTGGTGACCATTGTTTGAAGAAGGTATCTTCTAGAAATTGGCAGTAGATCTTGTTAATTTTTACACTATCTGCAAGTCTGAATGGTTGGACAAGTTCATCACTAACAATTGCAGCTCATATTATCACTCCTGAAGGTGTCCATCCACAAGCCCATCCATTTTCTGCTCACAAAACTTTTGTAAATCAGTCTTCAATTGTGTCCATGCCCATTCTTGATGTTGTAGCTTATGTGCCTTATTGAAGTTGTGTTTCAGCCTGTATGATTTTAGCAATGTCATATAGCACACTGCATTTAGTACTTCTGGAGATTCCCTTCTGATTGCAGTGGCTTTTTGATTCTGAAGAGTTTCTGGAAGTCTCTTTTTTAATTTGACAAGTAATTTGGGTCTTTTTTCTACATGCTTTTTCCTTCTTATTGTGGCTGTCAGCCACAAAACAGTTAATTGTGCAGTGGTCACATTATAAAGGTTTGCCATTCTTGATTGTTTTGCCACCCCCTGTCTTGCACTTTTTCCACACTCTGTAAGGTCCTTTTTGGCCCATTTTAATAGTAATAATAATTTACTTCTACTCTTTAATGCTGCATAGGGAAGTATGTGTTGTTTCCTATTTTACTAGATAGAGTAAGTACTCAGACCAAAACTCAGACCAAGTACTGAGCATGCTTTATTTTTAAGCAGTCCGTTCTTAATTGGAGAAAAATCTGGGCTGAAACTATTGGTTAGAAGCCATGATACAAGCAAAATACACACTTGCCTAATAATTCTTATGTGCCGTATATTTAAGAGATATAAACTTAAGATAGGTGCTATGCACCACAAGGAAAAAAATGACAGGCCTGAATCAGAACCTCCGGGATATTTGTGCAACAAACACTGCATTGTAAGATTCACAAAGTTGGAATTTATGGTAGGTCTGCCACTAAGAAACTGCTTTAAATTCAAAAAAGCTCATGATGAACATTTTTTGTAACTAAACAGGATGCCTCCATTGTGCCCTTCAAGTGAAGAACCATATGCAGATTATTCTATTGTAACAGCCATGACTTCAGATCAATATAAACAAGATGCCCAGTCAGCTGAGTCTTGTTACCGCATGGAGTTTAACCCAGACCATGAACTTATCATGCTTTCCCAGGTGAGTATACATTTATGTAAGAAACAGGTGAACAGTATGGACCACAGATGTTTTCATTTTTCCAGTAATAACCACATAATCCCACAACCCTATTTTTACCTGTTTTAATTATAGGGAGACAGAGACCTGGCTGTTCATCATTTAATGCTGGTCGCTGGATGCTTGCTAAGTTTATGTGCTGTGCTTTGTTTTGCTGGGAGTTTCTCATTTTCTATGTCTCGGAAATACCATAGCAATGGGCAGGATCTACAAAAGGTATGCTTCATGACAAATCTTGTGCCAGATGGTTATGATTGGATATATTCTGAACTTGTGTTCTATTGTATGTTGTGCATCATTTTTGTCACTTAATTTCATTCAGTCGCTTCAGATAATCTAGTTATATATTCTGTTGTTTTTAAGTTTAATACTTATAAGTAATTTACCATTTCTTTTAGATTATTTTTGTCTTAGACTATACAGTAATTCACTGAACCTGACATAAGGCACAAGTGTTGTGGGAATTTGTTCAAGCAGATTAACTAATATTAAAATACACCAATCAGCCATAACATTAAAACCTCTGTCAAGTGAAGTGAATAACATTGATTATCTTGTTAAAATGGCAGAGGTTAAGAATGCAATTAAATATTACAAAAGTGAACATTAAGTTGTTGAAGTTGATATGTTGGAAGGAGGAAAAATGAGCAACCGTAAGGATTGAAGTTTTTGACAAGGACCAAATTGTAATATTTAGATGACTGGGTCAGAGCATCTTCAAAAATGGCAGGCCTTGTGGTGTGTTCCCAGTATGCAGTGGAGAACGGTCCTAGGATGACCAACCAGTGAATCAGCAATGGGGTCATGGGCCCCCAAGGCTCATTGGAATGGAAGATTAAGTTCCTCTTGTCTGATCCCACAGGAGAGCTACTGTAGCACAATTTGCTGAAAAAGTTAATTCTGCTATGACTAATAGGTGTTTGAACACTGCGCACCGCAGCTTGCTGTGTAGCCACAAATTGGTCAGAGTGCCCATGCTGACCCTTGTCTGTTGCCAAAAAGTGCCTACAATCAGAGTGGGAGTCACCAATATATTAATGGGGACAATTGAAATGCAAAGAGAGGGGGGTGACTTAACCAAAAAAGTTATGAATGCTATTCACAGCTTTATTTAAAAAGAGTTTAATGTGCGTCATTACGACACAAACACACTAACAGATCAATAAACCCCAGGAAACACATACCATCGCATGATAGTGACTTGTTGAGTTTGATTTCTTGAAATACTGTAGGAAAGTTGCCAACTCAGAGTCCATTATACACAATGCAACACAACAAACACACGCTATGTTTGTTAACTTGCGCTCACCCAGACAACAAATCAAGTAGATCTGTGAGGATTTGAAAATGTAGGCTAGAATGTGACTGGTTTTAGCACATTATGCTGGACTGAATTTTGTATTAGTATTGTAAAGTGAAAATGGGCTTTATTTTCACTGAGAAGGTGATGTCCTCTTACGTCACTTGCGTTAATGCCCCCCGTCACTGCTAAAATTGTTCAGAAATGGTTTGAGGAACATGGAAAAAGTTCAAGGTGTTGTCTTGGCCTTCAAATTTCCCAGATCTCAATTTGAAGGAGCATCTGTGGGTTGTGCTGGACAAACAAGTCCAATCCATGGATGCCCTACCTTCCAACTTATAGTACTTGAAGGATCTGCTGCTAACATACCACAGGACCTTCAAAGGTGTTATGGAGTCCATCCCTTTATGGGTCAGAGCTGTTTTGGCAGCACGAGGGGGACCTACACAATTTTGGGCAGGTGGTTTTATTATTATGGCTGATCGGCCTATATAGCAATATGTGTGTGTGTGCATGTATGTTCATGTTTATGCACAATTTTATTATGGTTATTATATTCTGTGCATATTCATTACTCATTAATCACTCACTTTTTGTTTTTATTTCCAGGAATCATTACTGAACTCCTGAATGTTATCAAGTCCTCTAATTTTTTCTAGTTTTTACCCCATCGACCATCATAAGTAACAAAGTCAGATTGAAAAGGATGGGTGAATAACTGGAACTGAACTTGTGTTGTATCCACTGATTAAATGATTTACCTGAACTACTGGGGAACAAAATGATAAATGAGTCTACCTCTAGAACATGGCCATCTAGACAATACCGTATTGTTAAATGTGGAAGACCTTTTAGGGATCAAGTCTTTGGTTGGTCTGGACCGACTGTTATACAAAGAGAAACTGTTTTTTTTGGCAACACCTTATGTAATATTTATTTCCTTTAAGAGTTTCATTCCGTTTATTAAAACTATATGAATATGTACATATTTTGTAAAATAGAGCAGATCTTACACTTGGTAGTTTCATGCGTAGCACTATTGCCTCACAACTCCAGCATCCTACTGTTTCCTTGCAGAGCTCCCATATTCTTCCTACGTTAAGCAGGTTTTCTCTGGGTAATCCTGTTTTCTTCCAAAATCCAAACATGTGCAGTTCGGTTAACTGCCATTTCTAAAATGCCCAAACTGTGTAATTTTGTGAGTGCATGTAAGCTGTGATGGACTGGCATCCTACGTAGGCTCCTTATTACCCTGTCCAAGATAAGTGGGTGGAAGATGGATGTATGGATGGTGTGGGTCTTGAAGTAGGAATTTTCCATGCTGAAAAAACCTAATGTATGAACTATTTCAGCTTGTTTTCAATTGGTATTGAAACACAATTGTGACACATTCATATTGATGAATCTTGCACAAATATCCTCTGGATTTTTTGAGTTCTAATCAAGACCAGGCTGTCTGCAATGACAGATGCACCACTGTTCCAGGTGACTGCACCTAACACTGAACCTGATTAACAACTACTGGATGAACATATGTTCTGTGCCCTTGAGTTATTTCACAAAACATGAATTATTCCATTCATCATTTTTAGTAGGAATCTATTGTAAAATGATAGCTTATTGTTTTCTTGGGTTTTATTTCTAGATTTTGCAGCTAGCATATTTCACACTTAGCAGCATTTTGCCAGCTCTCTACCTTTTTATGTTGGAACTGAGATTAGATGAAAAAATGTGAAACCAAGGGTTAAAACATCAATGTGTATGTGTAATTTAGCTCCTTTTAAATGCATATGACATTATTTAGTGTATCCATCCATTTTCCGCTGCTTATCTGGGGTTGAGTCGCGGGGGCATCAGTTTAAGCAGAGATGCCCAGGCCTCCCTCTCACCTGCTACTTTCTCCAGCTCCACTGAGGGGAATATAAGGTGTTCCCAGGCTAGCCAAGAGACATAATCTCTCCAGTGTGTTCTAGGTCTTCCCCGGGGCCTCCTCCCAGTTGAAGATGGCCAAAACACCTCCCCAGGGAGCCGCCCAGGAGACATCCTTAGATATGTGCCTGAACCACCTCAACTGGCTCCTATTGATGTGGAGGGGCAGCAGCTCTACTTTGAGCCTCTCCTGAATATCTGAGCTCCACGCCTATCTCTAAAGTTGAGCCCAGACAGCCGGGGGAAGAAGCTTATTTTGGCCACTTGTATCCATGATCTCATTCTTTTAGTCACCACCCAGAGCTCATGACCATAGGTGAGGGTAGGAATGTAGATCCACCAGTAAATTGAGAGCATTGCCTTCTGGCTCAGCTCCCTCTTCACTAAAACAGAATGGTACGGAGTCTGCATTACTGCCATCATTGCGCCGATCCATCTGTCGATCTCCTGCTCCTTTTTTCCCTCACTTGTGAACAAGACCTCAAGATACTTGATCTCCTCTGCTTGAGGCAGTAACTCATGTCCCACCAGGAGAAGGCAATCCACTTTTCCGGTCGAGAACCATAGCCTCAGACTTGGAGAGGCTGATACTCATCCTGGCTGCCTCACACTCAAAGCAAACCGCCCCAGTGCCTGCTGCAGGTCACAGCTCACTGACGCCAACAGGATTACATCATTTGCAAAAAAGTAAAGATGCCCCCGAAATTTTGTCCATAAAAGTTGTGAACAGAATCATCTGACTAACTGTTGGCAATGCGAACCAAACTCTAGCTCCATTTGTACATGGTACTGATAGCCTGTAATAATGGACCTTGTACCCCATATTCCTAGAGTACTCCCCACAGTACCCCCCTAGGGACACAGTTATATGCCTTTTTCATGTCCACAAAACACATGTAGACTGGGCAAACTCCTGTGAACCCTCCAGTATCCTTGTGAGGATGAAGAGATGGTCCATTGTTCTGCAACCAGGACGGAATCTACATTGTTCCTCCAGTACCCCAGCATAGACCTTCCCAGGGAGGCTGAGGAGTGCGATCCCCCTAAAGTTGGAACACATCCTCTGGTCCCCTTTCTTAAACATTGGGACCTCCCAGTCTGCCAATCAAAAGGCACTGTCGCCGACGTCCACGCAATGTTCAAGAAGCATGTCAGCAAGACAGTTCAACACCATCAAGAGCTTTCAAGACATCAGGGTCAATCTCCTCCACCCTTAGAGATCTACCACCGAATAGTTGTTTTTTTGACTACTTCAGTGACCTCAGTCCCAGAGATGGGCAAGTCCTCCTCTGAGTCTTCCAACTCTGCTTTCTCCGAGGTAGGCACATCTGTGGGATTTAGGAGATCCTCAAAATATTCCTTCCACCGCCTGACTATATCTCCAATTTAGGCTCTCCACTCCAATTGTTGCCTTACAGTTTGCCCAAACCTTTTCAAGCCTGACAAAGTCCTTTTCCGAAGTCTTACTAAACTCCTCCCACACCCAAGTTTTTGCCTCAGCAACGGCCTGAGCCAGGCCTGGGGTGGGAGCTTGAGGGCGAGCGCCTGATGGCCAGGTCTCCACTCATGGGGAGTCCAGGGAAATGTTTTATCCATCATCTAAAGTCATTTTGATTATTGTGCATGTTCCATAAAATTGTAATTACTGTATATGGAGATGCAGCTCTACTGTGGGGTGTACTGAGTTTTATATACCCAGAGTTATTTTGATAGAGCCAGGTTAACTAACCCTGATTACCACAATCCATGATAACCACTATCACCGTACCATTTATCAACTTGGTGCTACTTACCTTTGACAGGTAAGTAGGTAATATCCCTCAGCAAGTTATTATAAGCACCCCAGCCCCAGCAAAATTATTCCTTCCCTGGCAAACGGAAGCAAAGGGGGCGAGTACTGAACTTTGGTATCGAGATATCAACCTTGGAATTACATTATTGAATTAAAAAGAAAATCAATGCTATTTTTTAGTCAACAGGTATATTTATTTAGGATGTTTTGGTGAAATGGGGGTTCATATACACACGTGGACAAAATTGTTGGTACTCTTCAGTCAATGAAAGAAAAACTCACAATGGTCACAGAAATAACTTTAATCTGAGAAAAGTAATAATAAATAAAAATTCTATGAAATTTAACCAATGAAAGTCAGACATTGATTTTCAACCATGCT
>JAABNX020000046.1:33016030-33030568 GCA_015163995.2 Mormyrus lacerda | reverse complement strand
GTGTAATAAAATAACGTTTATTAACCGGTACTTTTTCTAGAAAACCGTTTTTGGAACGTATTGTTTAATGAGGAACGGAAGAACAGAAACGTTATAATATCGATTCTGCTCGGAATGAACCGAATGGATTTTTTTTCATTTTTAAGCCCTGGCCAATACCCAGCCATAGTGTAGAAAGGACATAAAAAAGACATTTAGGACAAATCTAAACATATACCACCTACTGGCAGAGAATACTTTGAAATGTAATACTTCAGGAATATATTTTCATTTAGATAATATACCAGTTAGAATGTACACAGTGCAATAACAGGAATTTAAATAATCAGTGTGTAATGTCACAAAATACTAAGATATTCCACAAACAAACTGATTTATAGTGAATTATATTTAATTAATTAAAATAAATTAATAATCTTTCTCCACATGACCCTGACCAGGATAGAAGGTTAGAAGATGCATGGGTAATGGTAGCCCACCTTACTGAAAACATAAATTTACTTAAACTGCAGTACAGGAAATATAATATACAACATACAACACAAACAATATAATAAAGAAGGATTTAAAAGTAACTAGCAGTTATTAAGGGCTGCTCCTAATTCCTTCCTCTAAAAGTAGCAGGTTTGATCAATAGAAATATTTTGAAAATATTTTTGAAATTAGCAACATTGTTATTTTCAAAAAATTAGCAAAAAGACAAATAGTTCGAAAATGGGAATATGTTGTTTTTAAGAGACTGCAGAACACATGGCAGCCATTTCATGAGACAAATGAGAAAATTATACAACATGGCTGTTCATATCACAGGTCTGATGGAACCTTAAAGATTTTCGTCTCCATTTCTATTTTATATTTGAGCAGCGCCGGCATAGTATGGCATTGTACAGCACAGCATTTGAACAAATAAATTAAGGTCTGCTCAAGGTATGTCGGAATTACAAAACTGACAAAACTTCTAGGAATAAAAAAATATATAACGTCCAAGTGGATGACTACTTACCGCCTAGTCTAAGGCAAAATGAACATCACTTGAACACATTAATTAAGGTTACTACATAAAAGAAACTCAGCACAGGTAACTAGAATATATCTTGAGATGACGTGTTTCCTGAACATAGTCTTAGAGTTGCTAGCTCTCATAAATCTTTTAATATTAGCGTCGTTTCTGCGTATTATGTTAATAGATCATCTCTTATAAGGAAAAAAAACGAAGCGAATTAGATCTGTCGATTGTCCACACACTCCTTTCTTTGTTGGCGAATACGACCTGGCATCTTTACTTACTTAGAACAGCCCTTTATTAGTAGTAGTATTATTTGTTGCAACAATGTATTAATAATAATAATAAAATAATAATAATAATACTATTTCACGTTAAATTTGCTGTAACTTGCGTTATACTTACCTTAGCTACCCATTGCAAGAGTCACATGATCATTCTAGCGGCGCATTAAGTCACATGACAAGAGTCTTGACGAATGGCAGCGCTGTAAATTTATGTGGTGTTTCCTGATTGGCGCTCGGCGACTCTTTAGAGGCGGATTCTCACTGTAATGCTACACTTTTGTTTCTCGTTCGAGCTTTCCTCCGCGGGTTTGCGAATGAGGTGGCGTAGTCGGAGATCTCTGCGGCCTTCGCAGTCGAGTAATACATTAAACGTCTTTCAAGGGAGTACCAATAAATACATTTAAGTGATATCGCTTATTTCGAGGATTGACGTATACAAGAACTCGGAAATCCATGGCGGTTGAAACGGTTTGCTAAAGCAAAAATATATCCTGCCAATGCATCATGCTATACAGGTAGCTAGATGGCTATGAGAGCAACGGGAACCGAAAATGTGTGATGTGGGGGAGGAAGAAAGAATAGCTAGATAACTGGCGATGTCCTGTGGCTTTGTACAATTTGCTCGCTACTTTTATATATTTGTACAAACATAACTATGGTTGCACAGAATTAAAAATTTGCAAACTATTCAGCAAAAGGAGCGTGGGGTTGAATGGGCCTCCCACGTGAGAAACGTTCCTCTGTCGTTCTGACTCAAGAGACTTCCATTAGCTCATTACATGTAAAGGACTGGCAAACACCATCACCTCGACGCGCCTAGTGTTTCTGAACGGAATGGGACATTTATCTTTATACGGCGCAGTCGGTATAGTACTGTAAAAGCATGCCTAGGGAGGAATTTGCACAAGATAAAAAGACAGAATTCCGTTGCCTGTTATCCGGCTTGAATGTTTCATGCATTTAAAATGTTGTATTTGCTGTAATGTCAGCATTAATTTAAACAATTGAACGTTAGTCTTGTTAAAAACGTCTTGAAAATCAGTTGTACTAACTTCACTTTTTGTGTTAAATAGCTTGTAGGAAGTCCAAGGAAAGGATCATAGAAGTTTTTAACAACCTGGAATTGAAATTCTTGCAATGGCCTTCGCAAACTACAGCAGCTTAAACCGAGCACAGCTCACCTTCGAGTACCTCCACACTAACTCGTAAGTATCTGGTCAGAAGCGAATTCCATACACCTGCAGCACAAAAACCAGGTTATCTAGGGAAAGCAGACGTAGCATGCAATCTATCAAAACTGTAGTGTTACATTTGTCAATTAAGTTAATTTTACCTTTATAAAAGACTGTTCCTTGTCTCTCTATATCAGGCAGATATTACCAAGGAACATATTAGTGAATTTTTAAACTAAAATTCATTAGCATGGTTTCTTTTTTGTTATGGAAAATTTATTTGGTACATTTGTCATGTGAAACAGAGCTCATTTTAGCTTAGGATTATTGTAGTACATTCCTTTTAATAGAGGTGGAAAATGGCGTAACCAAAAGATGGCTGTAAATATTCATTGGTCTGTAATGAAAAAATTACATGTTTTGCATATAAAAATTGCACTAAGCCATGTAATATAAATGTTAAATCCATTAATATGCACAATCTGAATGTTTTGCATACTTCAGCGAAGCATGACAGAACTGCACAGTGAAAAAGCAAAATTAAAACTGAAAATGTCAGTTTTTCAATGTGTATGTACAGATGCAACAAGTCAAAAAATACCCTTAGAAGTCACTGGATCCAGTTAGTCTTAATAAAGTACACCGTCAGAAATGGATGTTAACTATTCAGGTACCTCTGTGAGACATTCTTGTATTTGGGATCATACGACACTCCACACTACTTATTTGAATAAATATAAGAACTATACAAACAAGAGGAGGCCATTCGGCCCATCAAGCTCACTTGGGGAGAACTTAATAGCTCAGAGTTGTTAAAATCTTATCTAGCTCTGATTTCACACATATGAACACTTCTTGATAGTATTCCTATTTCTGCACATGCCTCTCAGTTTGGACAATATGCTTTATCATCCATTTGCATAATGTGTTTTCATCAGTTGCTCCAATGTTTTATCGCCACTGTTTTATGGCAAATAAATGGCTTGATTTTGGTAAACAGTGTAGAAATTGGAGTGTCATGGTATTTTTGCCTAGTGCCAGACATTTAATGATAATACAATATAATGTCTTAGCCTTGTGGAGATTTTCATTGAATGGTAGTCTCAGTTAAAGCATTTACTGCTTATTAAATTTACCTAATACATTTTAGAAGACCAAAATGATGCCTTAATTTGTTGTGATTTGCCTCTAGGACAACCCACGAGTTCTTGTTTGGAGCTCTGGCTGAACTGGTGGACAATGCAAGGTATCTTTTTTTATTATTATTCAAAGTGTCTGAATTGGCTGCATTTTTACTGGAAACCTAGAATTAAGCAGCCAATAAGTGTAGCTACCTCTTTTGGCTTATGCAGATCAACATTGTCTCAAGTCATACCTCAAAACTGTTCTCTCTTTGCAGGGATGCCAATGCAACAAGAATCGACCTTTATACAGGTAAATGCCAGAAATTTATTGTATGCCCTGGATCTCCCTAGGGAATGTATGTGATTTTGGGACTAGTTTTTGTTGCCTCTATCGACACTTTGCTTGTTAAGATGGTAATTCAGAAAGTTGATGGATCATTCAAAATGGATTATACAAAATGATTAAACTTTGAGGCTGATTTCCCCAAAATTTAAGCAACAGTGCTTAACATCAGCAAAGGGAAGGATAAAGCAGATGACATTTGTCCTTGTGAATGTGATAGTTTAATTGATAGATTTTATTCGTGCTTCACTAAAACATTATATGGATGAAGATATGCACCTGATTTCCTGCACGGATCTTTTTCAGACTGGAAGTGTTCACATTTTAAGATGCATTGCCCCAATAATAATGAAAAACGGTACAGTGATAGTTCAAAGTATTTTACAGATGTTTCAATTTGTTATAATGGTGAAGATTCTGACCAGATCAAATTTTAAGACAAGCTACACCAAAATTGACACAGCCCCACATAATGATTGCAAAGAGAAGGGCAGCCTTGATCTTTTTAGCATGACGATAAAAAAAATTGTCTTGTCTTTTCCGAACCTTGCAATTGCCTCAAAATTGATTCAGCAGTGCTTATGTGGCAGTAAAGGAAGGAAACGGTAGCTGTATATGACACTTGGTCTTGTGAGCAGTTACTCTATATGTATTTTGTAGAACTTTTTAAACTTTTCAAGCATGTTGTAAGGGTGGCAAATTGGGAGTCACATAGTGATATTAAAAAAAAAAGGATAGTTTTCGACAATTGACCTTATTAGCGCCATAACTAAGAATTTGTTAATGGACTTTATCAGCCTTTGCAGGCCCATTATATAGGTGATGATCTGGACTTACTCAGATTTTGAGACAAATCACAGCAAAATTGAAGCAAAAATGCTTAGTAACCACAAAGAAAAGGATGCGATGATTGAAGTCTTATCTGTGTTAACTGGATCACTGTATTTCTAATTAAGACATCATATACAGATGCTCCTCTACTTGTGAATGAGATACGAACATTTCAAATTATGAGGGGCCGTTCGGAACATAAGTCGTTATTCATCATTTTAAGGGTATACACAAGTACAAAGAACTACGATGCTGGGAGTATGCACGTTACGCTGCTGTGCAGTGGGAGTAGCGGCCAGAAGTCGTAATAAATGCAATTGATGCGCAGAAAAAAAAATTGATGTTGCGTACAGGAAACGGGAGCCCAATGAACATAATTTGGGCTTACAGTCCTCTTTGTCTGAAAGTTCGTAAGTTGAAAGTTCGTAAGTAGAGGAGTGTTTATACTCTATTTGGTCTTTGGATCCTTTCACCATTTCACGAACCATTATATAGATGAAAATCTACATCTAAAAATGTACACTTGACTAGACCAACATTACCACATGAAATTGCAAAGACAGGACAGCCAAGGGTAAAAATGGAGCCTGCAACCACAATCTTGTGAATGCATTCATCTGTCATCTCAACTTATTCTGTGTATCTTTTTGCAAACTTCCCAGGAACATGGTACAGGTCAGTGATACTAGAACTTTGGGTCACAAGATTATTATTGAAAATTCAGAAAATAGTTTATATGGATTTTTCGCTGTTGAGCAAATTTTATCCATAGCAGTCTAATAGCTAGTCAGCAAAATGTGCCATGGGGAACTTTGCAAAATTTGTGTGAGAATTTAGTCATGTTTTTTTTTTTTTTTTATTTAAAAAAAAAAAAAAAAGTGTATATTGTTGTCATGTAATATTTTCTTTAGGTTGAGATATTTTTACTTGGCTAAATTTATTGTGGGGGAATTAAATCGTATCACCCTAGTCCAGTCCAGTCTATGCAGTGGTTGCAGTGATCTGGTGAACTTGATTGTATTACAATAAGGCGCACGCAAAGTGCTCCAGTGTCACCAGATAGCCAGATGCAAATGGATCCCAGGCATTTATGCGCATGTGTGTTTGAAAAGGAGACATTTAAGCTACATTTAAACATTCAGATTGCGAGTTTTGCCATCAAGTGAGTGTGTCACTTGTTTGCTAATATTTCTTTTTCATGGGCAAGGAATTGGTATATATTCAGGAGTGCCCAAACAATCGATCTCAATCGATTCTCAATCATTCGCAAAGCACGTGGCAAGCATCTGTGCACTTGCGCATGCACGCCTATTTTTCAGTGTGCAACTAATCATGTACTGAACGGAAGCATGGAAACATGTCAGAAGCCAAAACATCAAAAACATATTTTCATTCAGAGTGGGGAAAAGTATATATTTTTTTTTTTTACTCAAATTCGAAGTCCATATGTCTTACATGATTTTTTCCAAACTAACTAAAGGGGAATGTATGGAGTAATGTTAATTAACCATTTAACCACTTAATCAGCAATTTTATACTGACAGACATAAAAGGCATGTAAAGTACTGTACATGTAAATGAAACTGGCTATAACAAAAGTGCTTTAATTTTTAAAATACTAAATTTAACACTTTGGTTAATAACTGTGCACTTCTGAACTCGATTTACAACAAATACAGACAAATAGCAAATATGCAAAATTGTCTGTCACAGATGATCTCAAATGAGTATGTTGGATGTGCTTTCAGTGAAATATATTTACAGTCCTTGTCTCAACTTCTCTCTCAAGTGCTTTGTGCCATTTATTCAGAAACCAAAATACAAATTAATGCCTGTGTCAAATATTTGTCAGTGTGTGTTCTGAACCAAAAATGATGTAACAATGGCACATGATAAATATGTGTAGTGTTGCAGCCCTAGTCAAAAATCAGTTGCCTGTAGTTAAGCCGTGTTTTATTGACTGATATTGACGATTTGTGAAACTCATGCAGCAAAAACACCCAATGTTTTGAAATAATATAAAACAAGCCACGTACTTAAAATCACCTTGCGAGTTGTGTTCATGAACAAAAATCACTTCTGGTCCTGAAGTTTTCCATTCCCAATCAAACATTAGCAACCCTCTTATATTATGCATGACTTTGTATTTCTCTCACTCTTTCTGAACTTTTATTGTTTCAGTATTGTACAGTTGGTTCTCATTGTTGATTGGCTCTGTAACACCTCCCCTCTTTTCAGATGGTGTGACTAGGATCCATTTTGTTTTCCACTCTTGGTGTCTGTTTTGGGGTTGTCTTTAAAGTATGAAGCAGCCAAGGGGGACATTTTAGATCCAGAAAGTAAACATCCAGACCAAAATTTTGTTCAACTTACCAGTCTAGTTCTGTCTGCCTGTGACTCTTTATACTCAGTTGGTCTTGGTCTAGATTTTTACTTTCTGGATGTGAAATGTCCACTTCTACGATGTAGAGTATTGTTTTGACCCCATTTCTTCAGTTCGGTATTGGAAAGGTAGTGTGTGCGTGTTGTAGTACATATTTGTGCTGGCGAAATCGATGTCTGATGCTGGTTGTCTGTCTCATGTTGTGTATTTCTAACACCTATAAATAAAACAAGGCAAATAAATTGTCCCAGCGTCTTTGGCTTACATAGTTACACAACCATTCTGCCATGGCTCAGCTCTAGGCTGAACAGAATTTTTGTGCCAATAAATTTGTGAAACAATATCAGCAGATTTTCAGTCAGCCAGTATGTCCAGTCTGCCAAGCCACACTTGTTACCTTTAGGTAACCTCTCTTGTTTTGTTCTGCTGGTATGATTCAGAGAAGAGACCTGACCTCAGAGGTGGTTTCATGCTGTGTTTTCTTGATGATGGGACTGGAATGGATCCAAGTGAGTATGTTATGGAGAAAATCAAAGTATATGTACTGTCATTAACATATTACTGAGATCTGTAAGACACACATTTTTGGTACCTACTCATTGTTTTTTCTGTTGTACTCTTTATCTTTTCAGATGAAGCAAGACATGTCATCCAGTTTGGGAAATCTAGCAAGAGATCCCCAGAGTCCACACACATTGGCCAGTACGGCAATGGTCTGAAATCGTAAGTCTTTGTTGTTCCTTTGTATGAAGGAATCAAAGGTCTACTGAAGGTGCCCATATTCATGAAGCAACTATCTTTCAAAGTAACTAAAAATAACCATATCCCTTAGGGGCTCTATGAGAATTGGAAAAGACTTCATTCTTTTCACAAAGAAAGAGGACATGTTAACCTGCCTCTTTCTGTCTCGAACCTTTCATGAAGAAGAGGGCTTGGATGAGGTAAGATCTTGCGTGATTGTAATTTTGCATCTTCATGAAACCATCATCTTTGCTACCTTCATCATGAATCAAAGTATATGTACTTTTGGCAAGACTTTTCTTGGGTTGCTGAAATAGCAGTCTGCCTGTTGCTGATTTCCAGGTTATTGTGCCTCTCCCAACGTGGGACAGCACAAGCATGCAGCCTGTCACACAGGACCCAGAAAAGTTTGCCATTGAGACAGAGCTGATCTACAAATACTCGCCTTTTAAAACAGAAGCTGAAGTCATGGAGCAGTTCAAGAAAATCGAAGGAGTATCTGGTTTGTCCTCTTTATGTTGGTCAGGATGGGGTACAGTTCATTTGTGAATATTGTTATAAATATCTGTATTTGGATGACGATTTCAAAATCTGGGTTTAACTCTATTTTATAAACATGTTTAACTGTGCATTTGTACAATGTACTACTGTACTGCGTAAGGACGGGAATTCTGATTGTTGCGAAGAACCGGAATTGTGCACCTCTGATTCGTCTAACGATTCATCCGGACTTCATGTGTGTGCTTGTTACTACAGTGTTATAACAGATACTTTTAATTTGTTTATTGTTCATGTTACACTACAGCTAATACAACAGCTGCTTTTGGTGCAGAAAACAGCTTAGGACTATTGTTTTTCTTAATAAATATGTAGCTAACCAGGTCTAATTACCACAAAATTATAATCAGTGATAAATTAATATTTGATTAACATTGAATATTAGTTTTGATTTAATATTTAGATTTTACATTGATTAGGAATTGATAAGGGAATCCAATTTAACGATTCCATCTCTAGTACTGAGCTTGGGAGGAGGAAGGGAAGCTGCATTTTACCAAAAATTTTCTTTTGGCAACAGTGACTACCATGATATTAATATTCTATTAGACTTTCATTTAGTTGTTACCCATATTAGATTTCTAATTTTTATTTTTTTTTTTTTAAAGAACTTGAACACCCATAAGTGTGTTACTGTTGTCTGTTCAGGGACCCTGGTTATTATCTACAACCTGAAGCTGATGGATACCCGTGAGCCTGAGCTGGATGTTGAAACAGACCGCCAGGACATCCTCATGGCTGGGACGCCACCAGAGGGAGTGTGAGTGTGTGTCTGGTGTTTGGGAGTTTCCTTAGGCTAAGGGAAGAGCAGTATATTTGTGATTTGTTGACCCATGACCATCTTTATCGTACTCTGGTCTAACACAGAAAGCCTGAGCGTCGCTCCTTCAGAGCCTATGCAGCTGTCCTCTATATCGACCCCAGGATGAGAATCTTCATACAAGGTCACAAAGTGCGCACTAAGAGGCTCTCCTGCTGCCTCTATAAGCCAAGGTAAGGTTTAGTTTGCTTCATTATACATTGAAAGGCTGTGAATCTGTGTTTTTATATGAAACATGATTTTATCAATTAATCAGTGACATGATCAGCAGGGTTGTGGTACCCAAGTCTGGTCATATGAATGGACTTGACCTTGAACTGCTCTCAGGTTAATTTTGATATTAGCTTCACTGTTTGTCGGACATTGTGCACATACCCACTCATGCCCCCAAAATCTCCAAGTCAACAGTTATCCAGTTTGCGTGCATAAACCATATGTAGTTTCTGTGTAAAAGATGTAGTTAAAAAAAATAAATAATAATAATAATATGGAATGTGTATATATATTGCAAAAAAGTTAAGAGGTGGTAATTTTTCCCCCCAAATTGTCTATTGAAATTGGATACATATGGACGGGTACTTAGACTAATGCAAACCAATGTTAATTTTGACAGCATACTTTGATTTAGTCTGTGTTCATTTTTGATGAAAATAGGGGGTGGTGGTTGGCTCAGCTGGCTAAGCCTCTGTCTGTGATCGGTAGTTGCCAGTTTGAGCCTCAGCAGAATAGTAACACATCCGTGGGTCCTTGTGCTCTTAATGCCCTGTTTTGCTGGTGCTTCATGCTGACTGACCCTGTGCTATTACCCCCAAGGTTGCTCTACCCTGTATATACAGCTGTGGGAAAAAAATTAGACCACTCTGTTAAAAAATAATAAAAGATCTGCATAAATCTTGGTCTATTCACGGTTCTGCCGGCAGATGGCTACACTGAGCAGCAGAATGCTTCTAAGACAGCAGTACACAAGAATATACAAGATTTGGTATCAATCTGATACTGCAACTAATTATTATTTTGATAATCTATTAATCTGACAATTTTAATTTTTTTGATTAATTGGGGGGGGGAACCAATTCAATTTCCAGCAACTTCTAATAACCCAGTCTGTCTTTGTACAAAGGTTGTTTCCAGCAACTCGCATAAAAAAACAAATGTATGCTACATTAAGAGTACAAAAAAAAAATTATTTTGTAGCAGCTGAATCAATGTAATGAAATATACACTTGTTTTATGAAGTACAACCTGCATGGTGCTTTACATAATGTATTCAGTATTCCAGTTTTTTTAATCTAAAAGCACAGACTACCACTGCTGCTGCTAAGAATATTATTAAATAATTGTCTGTTTAATGTTGATACACATATGTGACGGGGAAAGAGCACGCAAGCAAGTGTGTCTGCATTTATTACGGACAAAGAAATTAAACATTTATTGCTGAGAAAAAGCCTTTTCCACATTTTATGCTAAAAATGTGCCGGCTTGCACTCTCGTGAAACACCATAGACTTCAGTGGTAACTAGAAATTTAAGGTGGGTAAACTATATGTACAGCAGTAAAAATGGTGGGTAACGATTTATATCCTTAACGTTAGTGATCTCAAAAAAGGTGAGTAAATGCTGTTTTTTATAAATTTTAAAGGTGCGTAAATGGCGTTTATGTGCATTTACCCTCCACTACACCACTGAATGAAAGATTTACATTAAGTAATCTGAATAATTGCATAAAATAATCCAAAAACTCCACAACGTCACATAATACATCAGTGTCTCCCCGACCTAATTACAGCTTATTACTGTTAAATTCTGACAGAATTAAAACAACTCTGCTGTGTCCGCCTCCGCCATTTTTTAAATGTTTTTTTCAATTTTTCCAGAATTCATCACGTAAGCTACTCAAGGCTCAATTGGTTCTCGTCACCTTTTTCTTATATAGTGGTCGGCATCCAGCTTAATGGTGCTTTACTGCCACCGTGGCTTTGGTTAGCTTACTGCTCCAAAATTAGGAGGTAGCCACTGTACTTATGTATATAATAACGTAGACCCAACTAATCGGTTATTAAATTAGTTGGCAACTAATCGGTTAGTTGTTGCAGCCCTAATCTGATGGCACGTAAATACAGTACAGGGCCAGTATCATTAATTAGTTAAAACCCAGGACAGAATTTGGGCAAAGTTTAAGTAAATAATTTATTACAAAACACAGGTAGCACAAAATGTTTTTTTTTCCTTAAAGTGCACAAAATTAGAGAATAAAATATTATTAGTGAAAATACAATAAAGTACAAAAAAAAAGTACAATTCAGTGTAAACATGCTCAAAGAAATATCCCCCCACCCCCCTGTGCAGAACAGATTAGCTTGGGGGCAGCTTGTGGGTCAGTGGGCTAAGCCTTTGTACCTGTAATCAGAAGGTTGCCGGTTCAAACCCAACCTCAGCACGCCTGTGGTCCTCAAGCAAGGCCCCTAGCTGCCTGGGTGCCGCTACAGGTGGTAGCCCTTAAGACAACTTATTCCACAGATTAATTTGAGGGAGGCATAAAAAGAGAATTTTCCCACAGGGATGAATAAAGTATCAATTATTATTGTTTTTGTTCAGGAACTGTATCATGTTCACATTTTTCAATTTTATTGCACTTCGCCTGGTACTTAACTGTCCTACCTTTGAAAAATTCCTCTCATCTTATACTGACAACTGCAGTGCATTCAGGAGAGAAATTGAAATTAAAGTATTGATCTCATTAAACTGGTATTGATCAGTATCAATACCAACATTATTATCGATGATATCGATACTTTGATCGATCCGCCCACCACTAGGTGACACTGGGAAAGACTAGAAATCACACTGGTAAAGGGCAGAAGCAACATTCTAATGATAAAGATGACCATTAATTTATGGTTTTTCATGATTAGCAAGATGCCGTCAAGTGACCTGCATAAGGAATGGGAAACATTAAGTACATAATTTATTATTCACTGATGTGCTCCCATAAATTGAGAAATAAATGAAACAACTGTGTGTGTACATACATACATACATACATACATACATACATACACACATACATACATACATACACACATACACACATACATACATACATACATACACACATACATACATACACACATACATACAAAAAATGCAATACGATTTGACCCTTTTGGCATTCCACGGCATATTACTGAATGATCTTTTGGGGCTTGAGAGTGGTCTGGATGCTTACAGAGGACACATGCTCTCCTGGCTCAAGATTAAATATGCTGGGAGAAACCAGTTTGAACTAGAGATGCACCGATACTGATATTCGGATCGGTATCGGCGCTGATCCAGACCTATTTGGCGGATCTGGTATCGGCCATGCGTGACTGATCCACGTCCCATTCTTACTTATTTAGTTTTTAGCAATCAATCACATGACAGCTCCTTTTACATGTGTGTTTTTTTTGCAGCATTCAACTCGAACTCTCGCTACCCCTCAGTCTTTTTTGCTACTCAGTGGGTGTGAGTACAGTGACTTCCGCCTGCTGTGACGTCATGTGCATACCCTTCACAATACGAGGAGGGTAAAAATAAGACGTGATGATCTGGGAGTATTTTACGCTTTTAACAGAAACCAGTAGCACAGCGATTTGCAATTTATGTAAAATAAAGTTATGAGGTGGGAATAGCGTTTAATTGATAATCCCATTTAACAAAGCAATGGATGATTTCGGAGTCATTAACTTAATTGAACTGTTCTGCGAACACGCTGCAGCTTGTGATACAAGAGGGGCCGCTATTGCAACAAAAGTGTAACTGTGCTGAGGCCAATGGGAGAACTGTAAAATTTTTAAGCATTCGCCACTTGTGTATACTTGCTTTGAAGATATTCATAGGGGGTTTTTTCACCGCACCAGGTACCGTACTTTCGGTATTTTTGGTACTTCCATAAAGTGCCGAAAGTATGATACTGCTTTCATTTCGGTTTTCCACTGGCGTAAAAAATGGTACCCTCGGCAAATAACATAATCAGTGACCACCCCGACTGACATCTTCACAAAGCGCAGCTTAAATCATAAGTTTTTAAAAAACAGCCCAAAAAACAGTTTAGGCTGGAAAATGCGTTTTGTTTATTATGTCATGTTATGTCAACTTCTATCACAGCATAAGATTCAGTAATATCCAAATTGCATGAATGCTGCTATTATTATGCTTACGTAGGTACATTTTGCCTTAGCTGATCAAAGCAGTAAGATAATAAGCTAATTAAGTCTTTTAAAAGAAACAAATTTATTAGATTTATGTTTTTTGATTTTCACACGGCATTGCACGGTGTTTCGCGTGAGCCCCATTTCTTCCAAGCAGCTTGGTATTAGTGTTCCGGGCAATTCAGTTTCCCTATGTTTCTCTCGTCTATCAGGAAATAATGTTTCCCCTAATATTAAAGCAAAGAGGTGTGTGAAATGTCTGAAAATCACTCAGGTAAATTGTTACATGTGAATACAATATTGTTATTAGTACCGAAGGCCAGAGTTGTTGTCGACCTGATTTAACAGGTGAGAACCAAATATCCTGGATGTCAGGAAATAATGTTTCTCCTAATATTTACAACAAACTAATTTATTTTTGTATAGCACATTATCACAATATTACATTTCAGAGCGCTTTACAGCATCCCCATCCAAAGCCCCCAGTAAGTAAGCCATAGGCGACAGTGGCAAGGAAAGACTCCGGAGAAGGAAAAAACCTTGGGAAGGACCAGACTCAAAGGGGGAGCCCATCCTTCAGGGGTCGGCAGGGAGAGTCAAACTGTAGAGATGGCTAAGTGCCATGTCATACTGTCCAAACAATAAAGTTTGACAGACGATCGGGAAGCAGGCGAGAGATAAGCCATTGCCAACGCTCCATCCAAGTGCCAGGCAACCAGCTGGCAGGCAGTTGGTCATACATGGAAGATGACACTGCAAAGTTAGGTGAGTGCAATATGAAGTGCAGTGTGCAAACTCCGGCAGATATGGCTTTGGCAGCATAAGTAGGAATGCAGGCATGGGGAATCCCTGAAATGTCAGCACTCCAATCCCACAAGCGATGTGAAGCTAGAGTGACAGCACTGACAATTCAGTTTATCCAAAGTCAATGGCACCGATCCCTACCTAGCTCTACACCTCACACTATAGGTCTAACTGGGAGTGAGGAGTTAGCAAGAGCTTGAACTAGTGTCCCTATAAGCTAAACTAATCAGGTGTGTTTTTAGTCTAGACTTGAATATTGAGAGTGAGCCTGAAACCCGCACAT
>JAABNX020000046.1:32966408-32988305 GCA_015163995.2 Mormyrus lacerda | reverse complement strand
TCTAGCTTCACCTGCCTCACAGCCAAAAGCATAATGTCTGCTGGTGTTCTGCCCCTGTCTGTCTTTCTCTTGAAGTTTCTGACCATTCTACCAAGAAAGACACAAAAGATATCACTGTCTGCACATCCTCAGTTGAAAAAAACAAATTGTTTTGTTGTTGCAAACATGTGACAGCCAACCCAAGAGCTATGAGACAACCATCCCCAAATGACTTCTTGACAAACATGTTAAGCTAGCTGACACATAGGTTTAACTTGATAGCTAAAAGATGACTCAAAATAAAGCTACTACTTTTTAATAAGTGTTTTGTTTTTGAATGACTAATAACCTACAAGTTCTTAATACAAAAACAACACCAACATGAAAATTTACTCTGACCCATGAAAATTAAAAGTTGTCTCCTCACCTTAAAGTTTTGTGTCTGCTCAGCAAAATTGCAAGTGCAAATGAGTAACCTATCAAAGGCTAACAGTTTGATATCAAAACTGTCCCACAGCGCCATGTTGTGTGTCTGGAATAGGCATTGTGACAACCAACCCCGGTCTCCCCAATAGTAACTTAAAGCTGTAGCTGGGTATAAATGAGTTCTGCGATTAGCTACTCTGCTACGTTCGAATAAAAGAAAACAGAGAATCGATTACATGAACTAACAACTTACCTATGCTTTCGTAAAACATGATAAAAAATAAATAAAAAATTCAACACACATAACGGCACAGACTCAAAAGCAATATAACTGAAAATGCGCTTTTAGTTGTCTACACTTGGTGACTTGAGTTGCCAGGAAACCGTCAACAGAGGCGACGCGCAGTTTCTGAATTTGAACAGGGTGGCTAAATATATTTTGCATGTACATACTATTCAAGCTGTTGCCACAATGTATGATTTTAATATTTTTAAATTTTCCATTTTTAAGTCGATGAGGTGAGCCGATAGGTAGCCAATACTGTTTCAAGCCACACGCGTTCAGGTTAATTATTCAAGCTAAAATACCTGATACTTGTACATGATAGATACCTTTTAATTAGCAACAGAATTACATACAATATATACTACTAAGTCTCTCAGTTCATCTGCCTATACTTTCATTTTCCAACAGACCAAACATTTTTTTCGATACTCAATTACTTGATATTATTTAAATCTAAACAATGATTCGAAATAGGCGTTTGGGTTTTTGAAAACCCTTTCTCTGTTTCTGTTAAAATGACTCACATTGGTAAGTTATATCGAGACAGAGGGCTCACATTGGTAAGCCCTCTGTCTGTCTCGATAACATGAATTAACACATTCCCTAACGCGCAATACCCATGTACCCCCTAATTTACGGGCAGTGTACCCTATGAAAACGAAATTTCTGGAGTTTCCTTACCTCAGAGGTCAGCATTACTAAACACTATGTTTACCATCACTAGGGTTGCCAACTGCCCCGGTTCAACAGATGTTGTGCTCTAAACTGCCCCCTGCTACGGATTTCCTCCCCTGGCGTAATCGGTCTTTTTAAAAAGCAATGTCGCTTCGCTTTTTCTACGCTGCAGAAGAGACTGCTCGTTGTAACTTCGTTTTTCTTGCCTTAAGCAGACTAAAAAAAACTCACATTACTTGTTTATTATTGTATTTTACAATCAAACCTTACGATTAATATCTATTAATCTTAAGGAGCAATTTAGAGCATAACACTTGGATATCCATATTTGGACTGAAATTTGTTTATCCCGTACAGGGCAGCCATTGCCCCATATTTCAAACTAGGAGTTCTGGGTGCGGGTGCACTGACACAATACACCACTAGAGGGTGTTACACTTATCTGTCTAGCTCAGGGGTCTGCAACCTTTATTGTCAAAAGAGCCATTTTGCCCCCTCTTCTGCCAAAAAAATAGTCGGGAGCCGCAAAAAATAACAGAGCTTGTAAACTTTTAAAAGTTTTCATCTTTTTTTTTAATTTTACCTTTTACAACCACTAAATACAACAACAGAAGTGCAGTGTGCATTTGTAGGCCTACTTTGAAATAAATTAAACTGTGAACCATAAGCCTATTTGAGTCCTTCCTATATTTGTGTACAAGTAAAATAAAAACTAGCCCACTTTAATATAAATAAAACATTTAGCTGAAGCTTAGCAGCTTTAAAAAGAAACATAAAATTAGGAGCGTCTTTGACAAGTCCATGTCAGTGTTCTCTCGTCCTCTTCGGGGGTTTTGCTCAGCCCGCAATCAACTGAAGCACCTGAACATACAAAAAATCTATATCAGCTCGAAGTCTGAAATAAATGTTTTTCTTTTTTTGCTTTTGCTTATTAAATGCTATTATTCTTACCTGTTTAATGTGACTTCTATGTCTGAAGTTCGCTGCAGATCCTCCCTATGTTGGGTCTGTAAGATGTAACTTTGATCTTCATACAGGACCGTAGGCTCTCATCTGTGAGGCGGGAGCGGTGTTTGGACTTTATGAAGTACATGCTTGAGAAAACTTGCCAAAGATAGACAAGACTCCAAATGCATAGTTTTTCATGTTAATATACGTGTTAGAGATGGCACTATATGTTTCAAAAACAAGTTTGTCGGGGAGGGGGAGTTTTTTCATATTACTCCATTTGTGCTCTTTAGCGAGTGTAGCCTTCTGACGGGCCACTTTTTCAAGATCTGCCATCAGTGATTTGAATTTATTTACCCACAAATCTTTATCCGTTATGTCAACTAGTTCAATTTCTAGATCAGGCTTACTTTACTCCAGTGAATGCAACTGTGGGGTCGATGTCCAACGGTGTGACAGGGAAAGAGAGAGTAGGTTATTCCTTTCTGAAATCACTGAATCTTTCTCCAAGCTTGCTCTGCAATGATGGCAGGGTGGAAATAATCATAATTTATTTGATTGTTCGCTTCTTTGAACTCTCTTAGGCAGGGGAAGTGAGAGAGCGTACCTCTAAGTCTTTTAGTTGTCTAAGACTGACAACACAAGAGACGGGAAGACCAGTAACACCGGCTGGCCAAACGGGGAAGGAACACAGAGTGGAACCACAGGAGCTGACCCTGACACCAAGTTGTTAGTATCACACAACACTGTCACACGGTTCTGAACTTCCTCCTTATATGCAGCTTGATCATTGTCTGAGAGGAATAATGACAGTCGTATCATCTGTAAATTTCACAATAATGTTTGATTCATGGTTGGGTTGAAAGGGTAATAAATTGCATAGAGGAAGTGACAACTCTTGGCACATTGATGCTCAGGGTGAGGGTGGAGGATGTGTCCAATTGACAGACTTGGGGCAGTTGGTGAGAAAGTCCAGTAATCAGTTGCATATGGAGGGAATTAATCCTAATGCATGAGGTTTACTGATCAGCTGGCTTGGTACAATGGTGTTAAATGCTGAGCTGTAGTCAACAAAGAGCATCCCAATGTAGGTTTTGGGCTTTTCCAGGTGCAAGAGGGCAGCATGCAAAGCCACACAGATGGGATAAAAAGAAAAAAAAGAAGCCTTCAAAGAAAAGAACACAGTCTACAATCAAACATGGAGGATATTCACTCATATTTTGGGGTTGCTTTGCTGCTTCAGGCACTAGTAGTCTTGACTGTTTGCATGGTATTATGAAATCTGAAGACTACGAAAAAATTCAGTGTAATGTAGCATGCAAAGCAGTGTCAAAAAGCTGGGTCTCAGCCGGAGGTCATGGGTCTTGAGCTGGAGAGTTCTAAAGTGGCCAGCAATGAGTCCTGATCTAAATCTCATAGAGCACCTGCGGAGAGATCTAAAAACAACAGTTTGGAGAAGGAACCCTTCAAATCTGAGAGACCTGGAACAGCTGGCAAAAGAAGACTGTGGTCCAAAATTCTAGTAGAGAGATGTAAAAGACTCACTGATTGTTACAAAAAGCGATTAAAAACAGTTATTTCTTCCAATGGGTGTTCTGCCAAGTATTAAGTTGAGGGTGCCAACAATATTATTCAGGCCATTTTTGACGTTTTGTGTAGAATACTTTTTTTTTTCTTCAGTCTTTTTTTGTGTTCTTCCAGTACCAACGCTTTACAGCATCCCCACCCAAAGCCCCCCAATGAGTAAACCATAGGCGACAGTGGCAAGGAAAAACTCATGAGAAGGAAGGAACCTTGGGAGGGACCAGACTCAATCGGGGAACCCATCCTCCAGGGGCCGGCAGCGAGATTCAAATTGGAGAGATGGCTAAGTGCCATGTCATACTGTCCAAACAATAAAGTTTGACACACGAAAGGGAAGCAGGCAGGAGATAACAAGCCATTGCCAACGCTCCATCCAATTGCCAGGCAACCAGCAGGCAGGCAGTTGGTCATACATGGAAGATGACACAGGCAGAACGGCAAGCTGGGTGCACGGACGTCATTGGTAGTGGCGACGTCACATGTCGCAGGGTGTGCTGGACATCTTGATAGATCGAGGTCTCCAGGAGGAGCACCCCCCAGGTGGAGTAGGGGAAATGAAATATGCAGTTAGTCAAAGTGGTGATGCTGGAGTGACAGCACTGTCAATTCAGTTTATCCAAAGCCAATGGCACCGATCCTCACTCAGCTCTACACCTCACACTATAGGTCTGACTGGGAGTGAGGAGTTAGCTAGAGCTAGAACTAGTGTCACTATAAGTTAAACTAAACAGGTATGTTTTTAGTCTAGCTCTAGCTAGACTAAAGAAGACTTTACCTTATCAATCCTGAGTTATTTTTCTGTCTAGAGGTAAGATATAGGAGGGTCGTTTGGAGATAAATGTTTCACTCCCACATTAGGACCTACTGCTTTCCTTATGTTGATGTTGTTGAGTGTGTGGCACACCTCATGAATGTGTGGCACTAAAGGCATTAAGTCGACTCTCAGTTTGAAGTTGACCGGAGGCTGGTTTTTGTCTTTGTCAAACTGTATACATATATTTCTTACGTTCTTATGATTTGAGAAAGCACTGCTTTACACAGGGTGTAGGTAGAGTATGGAACAGTCTTCCTGTTAGTGTAGTGCAAGCTAAAACTCTGGGTTCCTTTGAATTAGAGCTAGATAAGATTTTAACAACTCTGAGCTATTAGTTGAGTTCTCCCCAAATGAGCCTGAACTTGTATGGGCGTTGCAGTCATTGTTTGGGAGTCTATTTGTGTGTTTGTGTCCTAGTACAATATATGTGGGTGTTTTTTTTTTTTGTCAGTGCTTGTCTGTCCTTGTTAATAAAGAACACAAGTGTTACGGACAGCAAGTTACAGCTGCAAGTGTCACGTGAGCAACATTTTCTATCCAAGTAACTTCACAACAAATACCCGTGGGGCAACATTATCTAATGCCAGTAACATTAACTAGACCTGGAAACAGACAGCTGCTTCTGAGGTTTGCTCGATCATCAATCAGGACATTTTTTTTCACTCCACTTTTTTTCCACTCCGGCAGTAGCTTGCTGTAAGGGGTTTTTGTGGTTTATTGGCCTCTCAAGAGCAGCGTCGCTTTATTTAAGCTATACACGGTTCAGTGGGAAGTTATTTTCTGGTAGTTGTTTAGTTATTAGTAATTTGGTTATTTTAAAAGTTTATTTCAATGTTTTTGTATCTATCTTATAATTAAAAAGTTCCATTTTAACACAAGTGTTAAAATTATTGTTTTAACTACAAGTTAAATACTGGGTATTATACTGTAAATATACTGGGCTGGAAGAAAGAGACAGGGTCATAGTGAGTTAATTATGTATTAGAAACAAAATTTATGATTTCAAGGTTTCATCAGACTCTTGCAATATTATCGAAATAACAGAAACATGGTTGAGTGACAGTGATGGAGAAGAATATAATATGGATGGTTACATGTTGTTACGTATGGACCGAATAGGCAAGAAGGGAGGTGGTGTTGCAGTATACGTAAAATAAAACTTGCATGCAAGGGAGCTCACTGATAAAAAAATAAAGCTATAGAAGCTGTATGGGTAAAATTAGTCAAATAACAAACCTGTTGAAGTGACGTGGGAATTTTAAAAGCACATTATTGCAAGAGCAAGAGGACATCATACCTGTTTCCAAGCAAAACTAAATCTAGGAAAGTACAACCTAGTTGGTTTAGTACTGAATTTAAGAATAAAGACAGGAGGAAAGGGGGACTGTTCCACAACTGAGTTAAAAAATATCATCAGTCTCGCTAAGAGGAATGTCGAAATGAAGATTGCATTAGAGGCTAAGGATAACATTAAAAGCTTTTTCCAATATTTTAACTTCAAAAGAGCTCTAAAAGCTGAAATCACTAATCTGCAGGATAGTAAAGGTCTTATAATTGACAATGAAATCAATATAGTTGATGAGTTTAATGATTGTTTTACAAGGGTATTGACTGTAGAGGACACAAATAACATACTGAATCTTATTTCTAATCCAGCTACTCCAGAGAATTTGTTAGCTCTGACATACAGGCTATTTCAGTCTCAGCAACTATGGAGTCAGAAGAGCCGCATTTGAGGAGCAACTTGAATTTGAACTGCAGCACAATATTCTTAAGGAGAACTTTTACACATTCTGAATGTCTTGTGTTCTGAAGTAGGGGTTCCTAAAATGAGGGCTGCGAGATCATTCAGAACATAAAATTTGAGAAAAAAAAAATATATGTACGGAAGGGGACACCAATGTGGTAGTTGCAAGTCTCTTACACTGTTATTTTGGGAGTCATACAGTATGCTGAAAAGTTTGAGAACCCGTATTCTGAAGGATACACACCCTGCAGTAATCCAACATGATCAGAAAATTCAAACCAGCCTTGCATCCACTTATGTGTGTGAAAGTGTCTTCTCTGCCATGGAAATAAGTCAAAACAACATTCCCATGTAACTGACAGACATTTGGCAGAGCAGCTACTAATGAGAAACAACCAAATCTGAATGTTCCTGTGAAAAGAATGCAGACAGCCCTAGAGATGCACACCCTACAGCAGACAGTTCTCATAGTGACAGAAATTCAGCCATTCCACTCATAGTCAAACTAGTCACTAAACAAAGTGGTGTGTGTTCTTTTTTTGGCAAGGAAGAAAAAATGAACCCTGACCCCTAGTTCTCACTGTAGGAAACACATTGCTTTGCCCAGTATGATCTGCAACACTATTTAACAAATGATCACTTATTTACTTTACACACACTGACAGAATTATATATCAAACAAAAGCAAAACCAGACAATCCTTTTATATTATATAAATTATCAGTGATGGCAGTTTAATTTTGATAATATTCACACTCACAAAAACAACAAAAAAAGTACAGCATAAAAGTGTGTGCACACAATGCAGTGATACAGTACTGAAACCCAGAACATTCAGCATTCCCTCATCTGTGAGTTACTGTAACAAATATTCATCCCACTTCTAATTACTTATTATTGTAAGGCCATGTAGAAGGCCAGAGCCTAGTACAAAGCACAAGGATTGGGGTATTCATAAGTTAAATGTTTAATTATTCAGAAATGTTTCTTGTATTTCTGTAACACAAATGATTTGGCTAAATGACTTATTAACCAAATGAAATATTTTAAAAAATGGATGTACTGGATTTTTCCTAGAGCAGAAACATACACCTGGAAAATGAATTTATTAGTAAGTGTAAGATGACAGCTTGTGTCTAGACTTTACCATCAACCCATATTGTTCATGTAACTAGAAAAAGCAAACCATCTGCAGCACAAACCACTTTAGACCCAATAAAGCCTTCCTAAAAGACCCTCATATTTCAGCATGGTACCTCAGTGGGCTGCACCTCTGCTGTCTGTGTGTGAAGTTTTCATGCTCTCCCTGTTTGTCTCAGGGTTCCCCCTACAGCGCAAAGTCAGACTAGCTGGTGTCTAAATTGGCCATGATCATGTGTATGTGCTCAGCATCCTTTCCAAGGGGTGCTCCAGCCTCATGGCCTATCCTGCTTAGGACAGACTCTACCCAGGATTGTATGACCACTGTTACAGCTTTGATTATTGAGGAATGATGAGGTACTGAGACATATGATGAGATTACACTTTCATGTAATGCGATAATACATAGCTTTTCTGAAGTCTTAGGTAGGGCTAGCTAACTTTAATGCAAGAAGAAAAACCAAAAGAGCAGAGCAAAGTTATCATGACTTAGCCCCAAATCAAAAAAAACTATTTTTACATCTTATAAAATAAAGTACACATGTCCCTGAGCAGCAGCAAGAAAATTACAATATTCTCTTTTAGGGCTGGATGATATAAAAATATATAATATTCAATATTTTAATTTAAAATCATTTGAATACATGATAATAATACAGTCACCCACCCCCCAACCACAGAAGCACAAAAAGTCAAATCACTTTTGATAAATAGCCACAATAATTTTGGCACCTCCATTCTCTTAAAAGTGACCAGAACACACAAAACATTGTAACATTGATTCTGCAATAATAAAACTTTCTGTGTGTGGAATAGGGGGTCACCCACGATAAAATTTGTTAAGATGTGGTCTCATAGGTGGTCTTTAAAGCTGGGCCAAATCAATTAAAATTATTCAATATTTTCTTTTCCAGTTATGAATTATATAATAAAATTGCATCAACAAAGTCTTAGTGAGGGACGCTCAAAGCATACTGGGCTATGCAGAACACAATGTCCCTTACCTTAACTTGAGACAACAAACAAGTTGTACAAAAATAATCAGCAGATGATCAAAATGGCCACTTCCACATTATTTCCCACTGAATGCAGCAATCACCCCACTGTAATTTTTCCAAACTCTGTAAGCAGTGCCACCAACAGGAAGACAGCATAGAAGAGCAGAAGGAAGGCTCCATATGGACGGCCAAGGTGAAAGCACTGCAGCGGCACTAGAATGAAGGAAAACACCAGGCTGCAGCCCAGGGCCACTGCTAGTACCCAGACTAGTAACCCTTCTGGCTGGAGCTGTAAAGGCAAATAGAAGAACTGGGTCAGCTTGGAACTACTTCTTGCCACTCTCACACACTGTAAGCCTTTCCCTCGGACACTCGTGGACATGCAAGCATATACACACAATGCTTATCCTTCTACTACTGTAGAAGCCAATTAACATAGTCACTTTGCTCTCTTGATGGAAAGTTATAGTTTTCTAGCTCTCCTTTCACACTATGCAAGTCGTGACCAATACTGTTACTTACTTTTACCACATTATCCTGTGTGAACATCTGCAGCAGGCAGCCAAGCCCAACACCAAAAACCATGTCTGCAAGGGATGGTAGTTAAGAACTGACACCAATACTTCACCATACAGGTTTTGTAACACTGGAGGAGTGCACCCCTAAAGGTGCAATTTAGACACTATATATGAAATGCATTTCAATCAACTCTAAGAATGCACTCAGCTTACTGAAGTCTGTTGAAAATACTGGTTAATGATTCAAACTTGCACAATCACATAACATTCATATGGTGTACAAATAACGAGCAAAAACCTATAGATGCAAGGGTTGGATAAATCAAAAATCTAGCTAATTAACAAATAGTAGGGATCCATCATTACTGTTTCTTCAGCCTTATGGAACTCACCGATACCAATTTGGGTTAGGTGATGTAAAACAAATTACTATGATATTTTATTTTTGATGCATTTAAGTAAATCACATCAGGTGTACATGAAAGCCTGTGTGATGAGAAGTATGATTCCGCCTTTAGATGTTTAATTAGATTAGTTGCGTTTAGGGCTGTAATGGTACACATAATCAGTGGTTTGGAAACATTTTAGTATTTCAATAAAATATAAGAGAGAGTAGTCAATAAGACCAAGAGTGTGTAATGCCAAACTCTGACACGTTGCTGAAACACACCAAATATGGTAAATCATTTGGGACAACACCATCCGAGTGTGTGTATCACCAGAGCAAGACAGAAACATGCCCTTTTTTTGCTTGTTAACGATATTGTTGATATCTCATCATGTGATACTGGGTACATGCTTTGTACCGCTTTGTCATGAGAATGAGCGTGAATACTAGAGTACTGTATTGAACCTGATTCTAATAACAGTATTGATGCACCCCTAACAAACTTACCTTACCCATGGTACACCTAAATACACTGCTCAAATTAAAGGAACACAGTTTAGCATCAAATCAATTAAACTTCTGGGATATTGATCTGGTCAATTAAGTAGAAGGGGTTGTTAATTTTATTAATACCAAAGCAGTTGAAACTAATTAACAATAGGTGCACTAGAGGGATAACAATGAGACGAACCCTAAAACTATACTGGTAGCATGACACCTGGACCCAACAGAGGTTGCACAGGTAGTCCAACTCCTCCAGGATGGGGCATAAATACATGCCATTGCCAGAAGATTTGCTGTATCTCCCAGCACAGGCTCAAGGGCATGGAGGAGATTCCAGGAGACAGGCAGTTATTCTAGGAGAGCTATACAGGGCTGCAGAAGGTCCTTAACCCATTAGCAGGACCAGTATCTGTTCCTTTGTGCAAGGAGGAACCGGATGAGCACTGCCAGAGATCTACAAAATGACCTCCAGCAGGCCACTGGTGGGAATATCTCTGACCAAATAATCAGAAACAAACTTTTAAGGGCCCAACATCCTCTAGTGGATCTTGTGAGTACTGCCTTGCACCGTGGAGCTGAATTGGCATTTGTCATACAATACCAGAATTAGCAGGTCTGCCACTGGGGCCCTGTGCTTTTCACAAATGAGAGCAGATTCACGCTGGACACATGTGACAGACGTGAATGGATCTGGAGAAACCACACAGAACGTTATGTTGCTTGTAACGTCGTTCAGCATGACCGGTTTGGTGGTCTGGGGAGGTATATCTATGGAGGGACACACAGACCACTACCTGCTAGACAACGGCACCTTGACTGCCATTAGGTATCAGAATGAAATTCTTGGACCCATTGTCAGACCCTATGCTGATGCAATGGGTCCTGGGTTCCTCCTGGTGCACGGCAATGCTCAGCCTCATGTAGCGAGAGTATGCAGGCAGTTCCTGAAGGATGAAGGAATTGATACCATTGACTGACCCCCAAGCTTGCCTGACCTAACAATAGAACACCTCTGCGATGTTATGTTTTGGTCTGCCAGGTTGCACCTCAGACTGTCCAGGAGCTCAGTGATGCCCTTGTCCAGATCTGGAAGGAAATTCCCCCAGGACACCATCCGTTGTCTCATTAGAAACATGCCCCAATATTGTCTGGCATGCATACAAGTACATGAGGGCCAAATAAACTATGGAGTATGATTTTGAGTTGCAATAAAATTTCGGGTAAATGGACTAGCCTACCGCATAATTTTTTCACTTTTGATTTTCGACTTTTGATTTTTCTTTGAATTCAGCCCTCTGTAGGTTGATAATTTCCATCAAACGATGTGCCATTCTTTCATTCCTAACACATTACTCAGTCCATATTAGTATAGATATCCAGCATGATTTTTCTCAATAAGATCTGATGTGTTTTCAAAGTGTTTCTTTAATTTTTTGGAGCAGTGTATGTTAGAGTGAAACCACCGAATAACATATAAGCTCAAGCCTGAAAAAGATACTAAAGATAATTCCCCCAAAACAGGCAGAGATGGCCATACGTGGATACCCCTGGCGTGCAATTGTGATGTCTGAGAAGCAATCTGCAAAAACAAGACAAAACACTACTAAATATCTCTTCTGGGATACAGATTCAAAAGGTCATTCAATAAACTGCACTGTACATAGAACCCCAGTCACCTGACTTAATCCTAAAAAATGAAAAGGTAGTGAGTTGGTATACACCTTAGATCATGGGTTCCCATACTTTTTAGCCACAACCTCCTTGGTAGATTTAATCAACAACGGAGGGTTCACATGGGAACCCCTCCCTTAGATATCCCTCAAAACCTATTCAACTGACAAACCTTCCCAGATATTAAGACTAGCAAAGTAGTTAAAATGCAGGAGGCTGCATTACCTCCAATGCTATTGCCCCAGGCCAGAAGGGTGAGGCCCAGTACTGTGTTGCTAAGGCTGAAAACCACACCCAATGTCCTTAATAGGCTCACAACCTCTGTTGCGGCTGTGTTCATCCACATCGCACTGACCAGGAAACCCAGCAGAGAGAAAAGCTGCAGAACAAAGGAAAACATTTTGAAAGCAAGTTACACAATAGACATTATGCATTTATAGATCATTCAGTGCACTTTCATAATGTATTCATATAATACTCATAAGCAGCATGCAAGTACACTTTAACGTCCTACCATCCCTTAACAGCTGTAATATACATCAATAACAAACATTATATAATAAGAAACATAATTGTATAATCATGTAATGTTTGTTATTAATGTATATTACAGCTGTTAAGGGATGTTATGATGTAAAGGCATACATGCATGATGTTTATGAATGATTTCTGAATACTTAATGAATACATTGTGAAGGTGTACTGAACATTTTATGAATGCAGTATAAAAGCATTATGAAGGCGCAGTTAATGTAAAGTGTTACCATTTATTCACTTGATTTGGGATTTTTTTTAAGCAGTATTTTAATTAATTTCAGTTGCACTGTTAAGAAGATACATTCTGCACAGTTTATACAGACAAGTAAAGGAATATTCTTTTATTTGTCTGCAACGCATTCTGCTAAAAAATCATATTGTGAATCATGAATCGCATCGAATCGTAAGTTCAGTGTATTGTTACATCCCTCCTACACAATGAATAAAAAGCAAGGTCTTACAAAGTGGAATCTGGGGGGCTGGTAATTGGTTGTGCTCCAAAAGACGATGGCACACAAGAAGAGTCCGACGAGAAGAGTCAATGCCCAGACTGGGAAGCTGCCTTGAATATACAACAACCCATCTGTAGAAGTGAAAAGCAATTTACTAGTCTAAGAAACATCCAAGAAGGCCATCATACTGTTATCCAACTCTTACCATCATTTACTCTAACATGATGTTCCTTCTAGAAAGCAGCCACACATTGAGTGGAGTTGCATTTGTTTTCTGTAATATAGATCCTGTCCTTACACAGACTGAGGGAGTGTTGGTTCACAAGAAGGTAAGAATTTAAACTCCTCTGCAGGAAAGACACTAATGCCCTAATACAGCAAAGGAGATGCATTCTGACATACTGTGGTCATTGAATTTGGCATTAAACTGAAGGGTCGAGGTAGTTATAGAGTAATATCCATTTATCCATTTTCCAAACCACTTATCCTTCTGGGTCGCAGAGGATCCAGAGCCTATCCCAGAAGCTATAAGCACAAGCAGGACCGTTTGAAGGAATTTGGGGGCCCCAAGCAAAATGGACATGGAGGGCGCTCACACAGTTTGTCGCTGCATTTTATTCTTAACCAGTCGTTGTCTTGGGGTCCCAGGCCAGCTCGGGGCCCCAAGCAATTGCTTGGTTTGCCTGCCTTGTCGCGACGGGCCTGAGCACAAGGTGGGGAACAACCCGGGATGGGAGGCCAGCCCATATAATGTAATATTTGGGGTGAAATAGTCAAGACAAATCAGGAATCTTTTTAAATAAGGACATGTAAGTACTTGTGTTAAAAATATAAAACTATCAGGCATGAAATTGTTTGCTAAATGAAAACAGAAATGTAACTGCAGATATTCATATGAATATCATATCATCTCAGATCACAATTATCATGCTAAAATGTAGGTCGAATGAGGCGTTACAATATGGTATGGCATCACAGACTCCCCCTACTTGGATTTCACTGGGCTAAATCACTTTATGAATGCCATACTACATCCCCTCATTGAAGTTTGAAAGCCTCATTTCTCACATCAGTCATATGTTAGCTGGAACATAAAGGCTATATAATTATATACCCCAGTACATACTCGGTCTACATACCTCACCTCATTCAAAAGCAGAAAAATGGTGCTGTTTGTGTGGAGGTAACAGCCACAAACAAATAATATGATAAAAAAAATAATATGCATCTCAATAGTGCTTATTTATTTTAGCAGATGTTAACTCAACATAAAGTACTCTGCATAATGAGAAAAGTATTATTGAAATGTAATTCATTAATATTACAACCCCATTTTCAAAAAGGTGGGACACTAAAACAGAACGCAGTGATTTTCAAAATGCACCAAGTGTTTTCAAAGGACAATAGGTTTGGACTGTAGGCTGGCCAGTCTAGCATGCAGAATTTGCTACTATGGAGCCAAGTCCTGGAATACACACAGAACGCAGTTTGGCATTGTCTTGCTGAAATATACAAGACCTTCTCTGAAAAAGACAGCATATGTTGCTCCAAAAACTATCTATATATATCTATATATATATATAATTCAGCATTAATGGTGCCTTCCCAGATGTGCAAGCTACCCAAGCGATGGGCACTAACGCACCCACATCACATCACAGACGTTTGCTGATGCTAATGTACCGTATTGTAAATTTGGCTAGTGCTGTTAACAAGCTGGATGGTCCCTCTCCTCTTAAGCCCAGAGGATGCAGTGCCCATGATTTCTAAAAAGAATTAGAAATTTTGATTTATCAGACCACAGGACAGTTTTCCAGTTTGCCTCAGTCTATCTTACATGAGCTCAGGCCCAGAGAAGTCAGTGGCATTTCTGGATCATGTTCTGATATGGTTTCATCTTTGCATAATAGAGATTTATCCTGAATTTGGGATGAGATCACAAACAATGATTTTCATAACAGTTCCTGAGCCCATGCAGTGATTTTCACTAAAGAAACGTTCCTGTTTTTAATGCAGCACTGCCTGAGGACCCGAAGATCATGGCTATCCAATACTGGGTTACGGCCTTGCACCTTGCATAAAGAGATTTCTCCGGATTCTCTGAATCTTTTATTATGTACAATAGATGATGAAATTCCCAAATTCTTTGCAATATTAAAATTGATAAACATTATTCTTAAACTGCTGTTCTATTTGCCATGAGTGGTGAACCTCTCCTCATCTACATTGCAGACTCTGCCTCTCCGGGGGCATCTTTTTATACCCAATCTTACTGACCCTGTTGCCAAGTAACCTAAGCTGTGAGAAATTCAACCAGCTGCTTCATTTTAGCATTACTCAACTTTTCCAGTCTTTTGTTGCCCCTTTCCCAACCTTTGTTAATGTGTTGCTGGCACTGAATTCAATTTGAGCATATATTAGTCATAAAATAATACATTTTCTCAGTTTCAACATTTGATATGTTGTCTTTGTTAAATATGGGCTTATGATTCGCAAAATACTGCATTCTGTTATTTACACATTAGACAGCATCCCAACTTTTTTGGAAATGGGGTTGTATTAGTAATCACATTAAGAAATCTGCAAAATGTTTACTGAGCTGTATGCCTCTCAGGGAAGTTAGCTGTGAACTTTGAAAACACCCCTGTATCCTATATTGTCCAAAGGAATAGATATGTCCTAATATCATTCAAAAACAAAAGGGCAAGGACTAAGGAAAAGACACATACACTCTCCCGATTGGAAGGTGAGCACACAAATCAGAAGGCCGGTAATAAGATGTAAGCAGTTAAGGGGTCGATTCCAGTTGCGGTCTTCCTTGTCTGGGTCCACAACAGGCACAGACAACAACAGAATCACTTCTATTGGCACCTAGTGAAGGGAAGAGAAGAGTTGTTAATCACCATTAGAACAGAGTGTCATTTAATTCTTTAAACTCAATATAAACCACCATCATCACTTAATGTAACTACCCACCTTTATCACCTTAAAGGCTCTCCAGTACCAGGGCTTTCTCCTCCACTTTCTGATGTCCACTGGGTTAAGGGATTTGAGGAAAATTTGGCTAGTGGATTCCGTGCAAGTAAGCAGGGGCTGGTATTCTGAAATTTAAAGTCTCCATTAAGTTCCATCAGACCAATTCCCTTGCAAGGAGTTAAAATAAAGGTCAATTCGATAGCACAGAATACACATACACACATATGGTAGCAGAGTGTCGTTTAGTGGGTTACACCTCTGTGCCTGTGATAAGGTTCCTAGTTTGAGCCCTGGCCTTGGCCCTTAACCAAACCCCAAAATTATCTAGGGGCTCTGGATAAGTGGCCTGACCCTGCACTCAGACCCTGAGCTTCGCTCTCACCTGTATAGGCCTGTGTATGTATGCGTTTGCCTCAAAAGAAAGCAGGATGGGATATGTGATGAGAAGTACTCCTGTACTTGTGCAAATAAAAGGATCATTTAATTTTTTTTCTCATTTCAATCTGTGCCTCACAGAGTAACTCAAGGTCAGTGGTTCAACCACATGTCACATTTCACACACTGACACACATCACAAACTGCAGCACACACATTACACATGGATCCATGCAGTAACACTATCAAAAATTGGCAAAACCACCATGCGTACCATAGTCCTGAATACTTGAGTTTGGTATTGATGGGCTCTCATCACTGTCAGACTGCAGATCTGCAGAAATAAACACCAAACCAATAACAGTATTAACCTATAGCTATCAGCAAAGCAAACCTTCAGAGCAAAAGGCAAAAACCCATTATACTATGCATTATGACAAACAAAGCAGCTGTTTCCACTAAATTCAGAGGTGTAAATCATTAGATAGCTAATAAAAATCCATTTCAGCTTAAATGTCAGCAAAATCAAGTTTAGAGTGATCATAATTACTTGATTAAACTGGATTATTCGATTAATAAAAAGCATCTATTAAAATGTTCCTTTTCAATTACTTGGCAATATGGCAGAAGGAAGACTATGCATAGAGGGTTAGTGTACAAATTGTGTGGAAGCACTTCACACTAAAAGTGAATGGAAGCTGCAGTTGTCTGTCAATTGCAAAACAGAACTTCAGTATCAGTACAGCATTATTGCAAAGTAAAAGTACATCTTAAAAAGGTTTGATGGACTCATCTGATGCAAGGTTAGCCATAAATGTGTGCCATTTAACCTTCCAGAGTAGCCCAGTCCAAGTCAGTTATCACTTTAAGTTAAATTAATTATGTTTAATTTATTTTATATGACTCCCGTATGTCCTGTTCCTGTGCGCAACATCAACTTTTTTGTTTTTGTGCGCCAATTCCGCCTAGTATGACTTCTGGCCGCTACTCCCGCCATGAAGCAGCATAGCGTGCGAACTCCCAGCATCATTTACATTTACAGCATTTACAACATCATAGTGCTTTGTACTTGCGTATACCGTTAAAATGATGTTGAATAACGACTTACGAACATTTCAACTTACGAACAGCCATTTGGAACGCATCTCATTCGTAAATAGAAGAGCGTCTGTATTGAGTAATTTCAGTGGGACTGAACAATATTTGGGAAAAAAATTCACATTGCGATGTTTGAAATCTTTGCAAAGGTTGAAAATTATATACATAGCGAAACAGAACATATCTACCAACAGAGTTTACATACTCTGGCAGAATTTATGATTTCTTAATCGTTTTTCTGAGAATATGAATGATACTATAACACAAAATCTTTTCTTTCTCTCATGGGTAGTGGTTGGCTGAAGTCATTTATTGTCAAACAACTGTGTTTACTCCTTTTAAATCATGACGACAAAAGAAACTACCCAAGTGACCCTGATCAAAAGTTACATATGCTGGTGATTTGGCCTGATAATATGCACACAATTTGACACATACAAGTTTGAATGGCTATTAAAGGTAACCATCTTCACCTGTGATCTGTTCGCTTGTATTAGTGGGTGTATGAGTCAATGAGTTTCTGGACTCCTGACAGACCCTTGCATCTTTCATCCAGTGCTGCACTGACATTTTTTGGATTCAAGTCATGGGGAAAGCAAAAGAATTTTCTGCAGGAAAACGTAGTTCAACTCTATAAAACTGAAAAGCGATATATGACAATATCAAAGGAATTGAGAATGCCAATCAGCAGTGTTCAAACTCTAATTAAGAAGTGGAAAATCAGGGGTTCTGTTTAAACTAAACCACGGTCAGATAGACCAACTAAAATTTCAACCACAACTTCCAGAAAAATTGTTTGGGATGCAAAAAAAAACCCCACAAATAACTTCAGGTGAAACACAGAACTCTAAAAATGTGGTGTGGCTGTTTCAAGATGCATAATAAGGAGACACTTGAAGAAATATGGGCTGCATGGTCGAGTTGCCAGCCTAATCTTGGTGAGTAAAGGTTTTTTCAAATAATAACAAAATATTTATTGAGTCTTAAATGCATAATGTAGACAGAGTATGTAGGCTAATGTTGGCATTATTCTTTTATAAGATTTCAGATGCTGTTCACCGTCTCGCTGAGGCTGGATTGCGGAGAGAAGTGGCGAGGCAAATCTCGCGGAGCCTTTATCTTAATTTCGTTGTTGCCAAATACTCATCTTAATTTAGAATTTATCTTAATTTGCTAAGAAAGACCAATTTTTATTGCTGCGTTGGCCTATTTGTAGGCTAAATGAATGGCTAGGCCTAATTAAAGTGCTCAGATGTTAACGATGTTAACAGAGGACTTATTTTATTTCTTTGTTCCAACTTCCAAGTGGCCTATAGCCTACATTAGTCATGAATAAATGATGTTTAAAAAAATGTATCAATGACTCATTTTTGACACGTGAGCACGTGAGCTGTGTGCGAGCGCACATTTGAATAATGTCGGGCTGTAAACGGGTTCGGGCTTTTAAAAAGCTGTCAATCAATATGTACTTGTTGGGTTCGGGCCTTGACGGGCCTAACTTTTAAGGCCCAATTACAGCTCTAGATGGTTATACATTGCTCTGCAGAGACTGGATAGGCAAGAAGGGAGGTGGTGTTGCAGTACGTAAAAGAATACTTTTATGTATATTCAAAAAAGAGGATAGAAGTATTCCAGCAAACTATAGGCCAGTCAGTTTAACTAGCATTACTGGAAAAATAATGGAAACTATAATCCAAGTAAAAATGGTAGATTACCTGGATGCATATAACATTACGAGGGATAGCCAACATGGATTTAGGAGAGGTAGAACCTGTTTAATGAATCTACTTGAGTTCTACAAGTGAAAGCTACAAGTGAAATTGATCACAAAAAGGCCTACAATGTGATCTACTTCAATTTCCAGAAGGTCTTTGATGTTGTCCCCCACAAACGGCTCTTGCTTAAGATCAAAGCTGCAGGGATTTTCAGAACTGTAGCAGCTTAGATCAAAAATTTGTTATCTGACAGGAAACAGCAAGTAGTTATTAGAGGCACAATGTCACAGTGGGCCTGCGTTCATAGTGGGGTACCGCAGAGTTCAATTTTAGGACCACTATTGTTCCTGCTTTTACATTAATGATATTGACACCAATACATACAGTAAAATGGTTAAATAAGCAGATGACACCAAGGTGGGTGGTGTAGCAGATACTGATCTAGCAGCAGAGAATTTACTACGGGATCTGGATTTAATTAGCGACTGGGCTGATACTTGGCAGATGAAATTTAACATAGATAAATTTAAGGTAATCCATGCAGGGAGCAGAAATATAAAAAGTACAGATATTTTATGGGTTTCACTGAAATAAAGGTAGCTGACTACGAGAGAAAGATCTCGGTGCGGATGTTGACGCTTCCATGTCTCTCTCTCACCAGTGTGGGGAAGCAATAAAAAAGGGCAATAGAATGTTGGGTTATATTTCTATGTGTGTGGAATCAAGGGAGGCGCCCAGGGACCTGGGGGTTAAGGGCCTTGCTCAAGGACCCACAGACATGCTGAGGCTGGGTTTGAACCTGCGACCTTGTGATTACAGGCACACAGGCTTAGCCCACTGACCCCACCTACAATATTGTGTGCAGGTTTGGTCACCATACCTTAAGAATGACATTGCTGCCTTGGAAAAGGTGCAACGGAGGGCTATGAGAATGATTCCTGGTCTTAGAGGAATGTCTTATGAGGAGATGTTAGCTGAGTTGAATCTGTTTAGTCTCGAGCAAAGGAGACTAAGGGGAGGACATGATCCAGGTATATAAGATTCTAACAGATTTGGATGCTGTTCAGTCAAATGGCTATTTCAATATTAGTATATAGTTATATTATTAAATATTAGAAGTTGTGGCCATAAGTGGAAATTAGCGGAAGAGCATTTTAAAATGAATTTGAGGAAGCACTTCTTTACACAGTGTGTAGTTAGAGTATGGAATAGTCTTCCTGCTAGTGTAGCACAAGCTAAAACCCTGGGTTCCTTTAAATCAGAGCTAGATAAGACTTTAACAATTCTGAGATATTCGTTAAGTTCTCCCCAAACAAGCTTGATGGGCCAAATGGCCTCCTCTCGTTTGTAAATTTATGTTCAAGCTATCATTGATGTTAAAGGGGGCGATACACGGTATTAAGAACTGGGGTATGTAAACTTTTGATCAGGGTCATTTGGGTAGTTTCTATTGTCAGTTTTTGTGTTATCATTCATGCTCTCTGAAAAATGGTTAAGAATTCTGCCAGGGTATGTAAACTTTTGTGCACAACTGTATTGATGGTTTGAACCCAGCAGACCGTCACAGTGTTTGCGTTGTGACAATTGCGATGTGAGATGCCATGTCGATATTAACGTCACACATGATATAAGCTTGTCAGGGCAGCACAGTGACGCAGTGGTTAGTGGTGGGGCCACACACCACCACTTCGTATTCGTGGAGTTTGCATTAATTCATTAATTACTGATATTGTGCATTCATCCCTTTCTTCTGACCATGTTCCCTCATCTCTCAAAAAAGCTGCTATTACCGCATCTTAAAAAAAAAAAAAACTGTTGCAGACCCCAGCAACTTAAGTTCCGACCAATCTCAAATTTACCATTTACATCAAAAAATTCTTGAGAAAGTTAATGTTTCGCAGTTACATGCACATCTTACCGACAACAATTTGTTTGAACAGTTTCAGTCTGCACATCATTCTTTTCACAGCACTGACACAGCACTGAGACAGCACTGATTAAAATCACAAATGTGTTATTAATGGTTGCAGATTCTGGTATTTTATCCACACTGGTGGTACTTGATGAGTGCAGCCTTTGATACAGTCACACACAGCATCCTGTTAGAGAGACTGGAATCTATTGCGACTACCGACACGGACCTTACCTGGTTTAAGTCATACCTCTCTGGCCGGACTCAGTTTTTGCAGCTTAAAAGTTTTAAATTCAAGACCCTGTCCCTGCCATAAGAGGTGTTCCACAGGGTTCTATCTTGGGGCCTCATTAATTATTTACCTTTTATCTCTTGGGGACATTTTTAGGAGATTCGCCATACAGTTTCATTGTTATGCAGATGACACCCAGCTCTACTTATTCACCAAGCCTATCTTTGCCATTCCTCCCACATCTCTCTTAGTCTGTCAGATATAAAAATTTCCGTCTGTTTCTGGCAATCTACCTGAGGCTAATGCTGTGTGCACAGAAAACATTATAGGAAAAAGAAAGTCAATCACTTAGTCTCAAAGGCTTATAATAAACTGCCAAAAACAAGCCAACAAGATGCAGCAGCAAAACTACAATAAGCTATATTTTAGATACAGTACTGCACTGTATTTGTATTTGAATTATATGTAGACTATTTGTACAGTACTGTAATTTGAAAACCATTTGAAACAGCTGTAATGTATATTGAAAAAGCCAAAAAATTCAGTAAATAGTGATATTCTTATATTCACATAATAAATATACACGTCAATTAGAAGGTAATCTGCCAGAGACATAAAGAATGAGAAAAAAAAACAGTTATAATGATCATCTGAATATACTGATCAATTTCACTCAGACAGATGTTTTCACTACAAGCGGTTTCCACTGTATAATATAATATAATAGGCAGTCCCCAAGTTAAGAACGCCTGACTTACGGGTAATTCATAATCATAAACAGACGACAATAAAGGCTGCTGTATTAAACATTTGGGTGAAGTGCAATGGTTCATAATAATGAATGTACAGAGTACTTTGTGAAGCTCTGGAAAACATTGCATGGCTTGAAGTACAGAATGGTATTTACTCATATATATACACA
>JAABNX020000046.1:32912957-32925115 GCA_015163995.2 Mormyrus lacerda | reverse complement strand
CGCCCCCCCCTGAACAGGTCAGGCTAAGAAAAAAGAGAGCGTTGAAGGAGGATGCGGGCAAATGTGCCAAAATCACAGATTTTTTTCAAAAGAACGAAAAGAACTAGCAACAGGTAAATATTGTCAACCAGTTGGAAAATATCAAACCAGTTCAGTTCTATAGGTTATCATGTTATCATGACAAATAAAGATGTTTGCAAATGTATATTTTTAAAAAAATATATATCAAAACTAAAGCACAACCTGAATTGTCAGTAAAATGACAATTTAATCATTTTGTAGTTTCTGACCAGCAGTCCCCTGTCAGTCAGTGTTCTGCCAATAATGAAGGACTACTGATTAGCAGTGAGGATGCCAGGAGGGCTGAGGGGTCAGGTATTATATATGAATTAAAGTTACTTAATAAAGTCATATACACACAAGTGATACATGGATTCCATATGAAATTCAGATATCCAGAAGTTGATGAGATTTACATTTTAGATTCAGAGGTAAACTGCACAGAGGTGTATTAGGGAAATTTAAAGACTAATAATATGTTTTTGTACAGCATATTTCAAGCACATACGTATTGTGTTGTATATGAAAAAACACGTAAATGAAAGTAGTAAATAAATAATAGGTTAAAGATATTCAGATACTGAAGGACAGGAAATGGAGAAAGGGACAGAGACAGTTCCCAGTGAGAGAACAGAAGCCCAGCAGAAGATCCCAGAGGCACAGGTAGATAGCATAGATGAGGAGACTGATAATTTGGAGTATTTCACACATCCCCAATCACAGGATCTTGAAACGATTTTCACTTACCATCCTCAGCAGCCCACAAAATATCTCTTGCTTGCTAATGTTTTCAACAGTAAGCATGGCACAAACTGTAAGTGATTGTCATACAGTGAAAAATCATTCAACTTTCATAAAGGGAGGTATGAACACATGGAAACATGTTCATCAGAGGATAAAGGAACATGAAAAAAGTAAGAGGCACAGAGATAGCACAGATGATTAATTTCTAGTGGCTAAATGGGCAGATATAAAAAGCCTTTTGGCAGGCAAACAAATGTCTCCACATCAAGAGCAAGTGAAGAAGAAGTGGCAGGTGATGGAACACATAATTGGTATAATAAAAGTAATAGGTAAATGTGGACTTAGTTACAGAGGGGATAAAGTGAAGGCTGCTCGTACACTAGAAAATACTGCAGTCAATCATGGCAACTTTCTAGAGTTAAAAATATTTTTACCTAGGTATGATCAGTGCCTTCAACAGCACATTTAACAGTTGCATTAACAAAGTAAGAAGCACCTTGGCAGAGGTTCTCTTGTGACTCTTGTGGCTGTCAGAAGACATTGTGGGTACAATTGTTGGTGTTCTCAGACAAGTAATAAAGGGCACAATTGCAGATAAGGTTAGACAGGCAGGTATGTTTTCAGTCCAAATTGACACTACACAGGATGCCACAAAGTATTCATTCTGAGATGTGTTACAGACGTCATTCATGAATGATTAGTTGCTGTGGTGGACTGTGAAAGATCCACAGACAAGTATTTGACAGTGCTACTGAAACAAGCATTAGACAAGCTCAGTATAGACATTGGCACATGTATAGGCAACTCCTATGATGGTGCAGCTAACATGCAGGGATACTATAAAGGGTTCTCTGCATTTTTTCTGATCAGTCTCCTACACAGATTCATGTCTGGTGTTATGCACATATTCTCAATCTGGTACTGGCAGACACAACAGGCAGTGTTGTAGAAAATGCATCTCTTTTTTTCAGTGCTTAATGATGTTGTGGTTTTCCTCAGAGAATCATATAAGCATATGCAGACTTGAGAAGAGACACGTGATGATAAACGTCACAGGAGAGTGTGCCCAATAGGGGAAACAAGGTGGTAGGCTAAGGATCAGGCTCTTTGTATGTTTTGGTCATGCCCAGGATACTTTGTTTGTTGACCAGTTGCTCATCCTAGCCACAGTTGAAGGAGATAAGAGTATGAAGCCAACAGAGAGGGTCAAAGCAAATAGATACATTGAAGCCCTTCTGAAGTGTGAGACTATGGTCACTGTTCAAACCTTCCTTTGAATTTTCCAACATACCTCCCCCCTCTCAAAGTATCAGCAGATACATGGAATGGATATTTTGGCAGCGCAGCATCTAGTTGAGGAGGCAGAGGATAGCCTAAAAAATGTCAGAGACTTAGAGGGAGTGAAAATAGCAGCTGATGATTTTGTAAGTTGGGCTAATGAAAATCTGCAAGTGGACTGGGCAATTATGAGCTAGTAGTGCAGACTGCACTTCCAGAGAAATCAGAAAGAAAAAATGCCAGGAGAGCTTTTAGAAGATAACCCATTAGCATCACCAAATGCTGACTGAGATCCATGTCCGTAATGTAATTTTGGACGCTGTGACAGGAAGCAAAGGCCAGGACCTGTTCTTCCTGCAAAAACTGTGCCATTTGTGTTCATCTAATCCTTTCAATATAATCTCCTCACAGATGCTAACCATGTAATTGGACTGGCATGTACGTTTCTTTTGACACTTTCAATCACTCAGGTTGCCTGTGAGAAAAGCTTCTCTACCCTTTAATTCATTAAGAACAGGTTACAAAGCTCACTGACTGAGGAGCACTTGGACGCCTTGATGCTATTGTGCACAGAGAAGGAAATCCTTATGATGATAGATAATGAGACAGTAATAAACAAAGATGCTGAGACCAGTAGACTACTCAGGTGGCTGTTACTGTTATAGATATCTACTGTTATAGATTTTATGTTACTGTTATTAATTGTAGCCATTTACAGTTAAAAATGTGTATAGTAGTGCAAACATGCCTCGCATGTGAAGAACTGAGAGATTAATTCTGATATTATTTTATTTACTCATTTTACTTGTGTTTCTACTCTAAATTGTCCATAGGTGTGAATGCGAGTGTGTTTGTCTGTGTTTGCCCTGTGGTGGACTGGCAACCTGCCCAGGGTGTACCCTGCCTCTAGCCCGAAGATGCTGGGATAGGCTACAGCTTCCCCGCAACCCAAATGGATAAAGCGGTATAGATAATGGTTGGATGGATGGATGGGACTAGTGTTTCATTCAAATTTGAAAAAAGCAAATAAAATTACTGAATAATAAGAATTGAAGAATTGCTTAATTTATCCAGTTTTCACCTTCCTGAAAAAAGTGGGCTGGTCATGGGCATGAAACTCCCGGGCTGAAAATTGACTCCATTCCGGCCCTGTCCAACACCCTATCTGAGGTTTATGGTTTTTCTCTCCTCGGACCACATTCAGTAGGTACATACCCTGACCATGTGTATCCCACGAGCTTTATTATGTATCCATAATAATTTGGCCATTGTCACTCAAATCTTCATCCCTGCCAACTTTTTCTGCATTCAACATGTCAGTACCGAGTACCGAATGATAGCTTACCATAGCTTATGTATCTCTGACCATGACATGCACCATTTCTACTAGATGGTCAACAATATTCACTACATGTGGGGTGGTCATAATTTTTTGGCTCATCGATATGTAAATACATATTAAAAATGATGCTGCCTCACTGAAGTATAAAATACATTCTAATTGAGAAGTGTACACTGGTGCATTACTGTCTCTGAATTCCCCATAGTATATGTCACACCCAATCGTGCCAATCCTCCTGTGCCACGCCCCCCTTATTAACCTCATGTGATTTCCTAGTGTTTAACAGCTGTTTCGAGTTGTCCTTATTAATTTGGTGTATAAGTCCACGTCAGAGTTTGTTTCCCTAGTTCAGTCATTGTAGTGTTGTGGATGGTTCTGCTGTTTGTTTCCTTATGCCCCTTCGGTTGCCCATTAAATCCCTTTATTTTACCCCATTGATGATCTCCTTTGCTTGTTTCCCTGGTCCATACCACATTGTTCATGACAGTGTATATCTGTACATATGTGTATGTACATTGTAATGGACTGCTATCCCATCTGGGCAGTCCTCTACCTCTTGTCTCATGCTTTTTCATACCCCAGGCTAACCCCAAGCCTGTACTAATTAAATTCTGGATGATGGATGCTCTCTCTAATTTATCAGTCATTATCACTGGTAAGCAATACCTTGTCAAATATTCCTACACCAATAAAATGGCATAGTAAATATAGGCAGGATACCACTTTTGAATAAAATCCAAGGCAAATAATTTTTTGCTTCTAAACATTATTAGGCAACATAAATGATAGATAATCAATGGCAGGCCAGTAATAAAAAACACAGTCTGCATACATTCACAAAAGAATCCTTGCAAAATAACTCAAGTAATCCCTGTATTAATCTTGAAAATGTCCTAATGATCTGAACAGTAATGACACTTGTGAGGACATACTCACCCTCTTCAGCTGCTCTGTTATGTTATTGATGTGCACCCCATGCTTCCAGTCTGTTTCCCCGCCAATCAAGTAGAAGAGGTTAAGTGTAACCACTTTGATTTGGCCTAGCAGGAGGGTCTCCTTGGCTGCAGTGGACTGGATGTGGTTCCATGTCGTCTCCTACTCAGAGAACCACAATATTCAGTAAGATGTAACTGCAGTTTGAAAGTCAGACATGGAAATATTGTAGTTAGCAAGGAACTCTAAAGTACAAATCTTCAATAGAATCTTCATATGTTCAGCTCATTAAATTTGATGTTATCACATGCATAACTAAATCAGTCTTTATAGTACTCTATATATTAAATGAAAATGTTTAAGAACTCGTAGAATGGCCCACTTATTTGCTTTCCAAAAATCAGTAAAAAAAAACATAATCTAGAAAGGGGGTTGTCGGAAACGACAGCATTGTCTTCCTCAGACAGCTCTGTCACTTGCTCCGCCTGTCAGGGTCAGCCCCTTTTGTCCTACTCTGTGTCCCTTCCCTGTTTGACCAGCAAGCGTTGCTGGTCATCCCGTCCTTCATGTGAGTCTTTGTTTTCCCCTTGTTCTCTGTTGGCCTCATAGCTCAACATGTTGAGCAGCCAGGAAGCCGCAGCCGCAGAGGCCCGAGCCCTGCCCAGGGGAGGCCGCTGCAGACATCGCTCCGCCCGAGCCTCCCGGCCCAGCCCACAGGGGGCCGCCGCCTCTGCTCTGCCCACGCCTGGCCCACATGGGGCCACCTCCTCTGCTTTGGCTGTGCCCGGCTCACAGGGCACCTCTGCCTCTGCTCTGCCCCTGCCTGTTCCTGACCTGCCTTTTCCTGATCCGCCTGACCCAGCAGCTGCGCCGCCACCCTCTGAAGCACCTGCTCCGCCTGAGGCCCTGCCTCCACCGGCTGCTCCGCCCACTCCTGCTCCGCCCTCTGCTCTGGCCGCGCCCGGCCCACAGGGGGCTGCCGCACCCGTCTCTGTGCCCAAGCCTCCCGAGCCTGGCCCACAGAGGGCCGCCGCACCCGTCGCTTCTCCCACGCCCTGCCCACAGGGGGCCGCCGCCTCTGCTCTGCCCGCGCCCGGCATTTCCCATCCTACAGTCATCTCCTTGTCATTGACCTCCAGCTCCCGTCCTCGTCCTGCAGTCCTTTCTTCATTGCTCCCCAGTTCCCATCTTACAGTCCCTTCCTCGTTGTTCCCCAATCCTACAGTCCCTTCCTCCTCGCCCTCTAGTCAGCCACCAGGCCCACATCCTACCCAACCTTTCCCTTTTCTGTTACCTGGCCAGCTGCCCCAACAAGTCCCATTTCTGCCCTTCCCTTTCAGTTCATCAACGCTTTATGAAAAATGATAAAGACAGGTGCCCTACGAGATGAAACACCTCCTTCTGGGAACTTCTGGGATGGGGCACCCGAAGGCTTTCCCCATCCCCTTCATGGTGTGAGCAGCTTTCCAGCAGAACACCTCCCGCAGAGAGCAGAAGAGTATCAGGCTTCTTTAAATCAAGCAGTTGTGAACTGTTTTATTGTGGCTGGAGTGCCAATCCTGCCACCACCCCCCAAAGAAATTGTTTCCCTGGCAGTTGGAGCACTGTTTGCAGGGCTGGATGCAGTTTAACATCATCCTCATAATGTTGCAGCATCACAACATCAGTCCAGCTTGTTCCCTGTTCCCTTTTTTTTGATCCCCCATAATCCTTTAGCATTTTTGGTTGTTTAATAATGCTTCGTATATTTTCCCCAAATCCCACATCCTTCGTTCCGCAGTTACAGAGGATCCCCCAGGTCCTCACTGCTGATCATTGCCAGTTATTTCAGGTGTACCTTCCGGTTTTCATACAGGCAGCAGGACACCTTTCCTGAGAGCAACTGACCCATCTCTGAGAGGTACAGGGGCAGATAGAAGCCCTCTCCCAAGAGTCTGAGGCTGAACATGTGATGGCAATTGGGGACATCCTTTAGAAGCTTTAGTGAGAAGTGAACACGCCACTCCCTGAAGAGGTGGAGCTCCTTGTGGAGACAGAGCCTACCAGCTCCCTGTTGCTCTCTACCATGCAATTGGCTGCCGATTTGTCTGCTGGCTCCAAGAACCACTGATCTGCTCATTGGCTCCCGAAGGCTCTCCAACAGCTCCCATTGGAGAATTAAAGAGGAGGACTGAGCCAAAGCCAGAGTCTGTCCCAAGTGACACCACTGCCACTATTGTGCCTAGCCTAAGTGACAATGCTGCTACTGCTGTTGTCATTCTAGACCCAGGAGAGGCTGCCACCACATGTGGACTGGAAGAGGCTGCTGCCACTGCGTCTATCCCAAGACGCCCTCCCCAAGGGGGGCCACTGCCACTGCAGCAGGCTCAGGAGAGGTCACCTTGGCACCCTGCTCAGAAGATGCCACGATCGCACGCTGCCCAAGAGATGCTGCCACAGGGCCCTGCCCAGGAGACAGTATTGCTGCCACCACGACACTTTGCCCAGGAAAGTCTGCCTCCACACCCAGTCCCAAAGAGGCCACTGCTGCGCTGGGGCTCAAGGCTCTCAACTCGAGCTTGAAGCTCAGGACTGCTTAGCTAACACCTTCTGTGTCACTATTGCCAAGCCAGGAATAACCACTACTGCACTCAGAGCAGGTGAGACCTCCACTGCTTCGGACCGCAAGAGGACTGCTTTGTCCGCGTTCCTGACAAATAAAGGGTCATTCTTAGCTGTTTATTGCCAGCTATCCTAGTTTAGCCCCATGTGTCCCTCCGTGCTCTTCAGTCCTCGTCCAGCTGTTCCCTCGGCACCATCAGGCTCGGTGTCACCTGGTCCCACTGATCTACTGAAGCTTGGGAGGACCCACGCCCTGGGGTCAGCTCCCAACATCCTGGGATCAACCAGAACCCCCGAGCAGACTCCATTCCCCTGTGTTTTGCCCGAGTTCTTGTCCTCTTGTCTTGTCTCATCTAGCCTGTGTGCTGTTTGGCTCCCTCTAGTTAGTTTGTCCACTTGTCCATCCTGTTCTGGTGGATGTTGCTTATGTTGTCTCCTTAGTTATCCCTGGTCCTACACCATTTTGTTCAGATTCCCTAGTTCTGTCTGGTCATGCGGCCAGTGTTACTGTTTGTTTGGTCTTTCATCTGGTCTTGTCCTGTCTGGTTCATCCCTGTTCTTGTCTCCCCTGGTTTTGTTCTGAATCCTGAGTCCCATCCGTCTCTTGCCCTATTGTTTGATCCCTCTAGGGGTGCTTTTCCACCGCACCAAGTATGGTACTTTTGGTGTGGTACTTTCAGTACTTTTACTTTTCCATTGACTTCTGACTGAGTACCAGTATAAAAAGTTCCAGTACTGGAAGTGCCAAATCAGTACTTCTTTGGTTCTTCAATACTTTGGGGTGGGATTGAAACTCTTTCTTTGTCAATTGGTATGCAAATAGACTGCTTCTGAAACACAATACAAACACTGCCTTGAAAACAGTTAAAGATCTCACAAAATAATGATAAGTAAAGTAAAATTGTAATTTAGTTGTAAGAACATATACAACAAAAATATCTGGATGGCATGACAGGAAATGAAAAGTATTCTGTTGAATATACTAATTTAACATGCATATTGTCATGACCTGCTCATACGATCCTTGTGTGTGCCATGCCCCTCATTAACCACATCTGCTACCCCAATTTTGACCAGCTGTTTTCTATCAATTTATTTTATCCTGTGTATTTAAGTCCACGTCTTAGTCTGTATCGTCAGATCTGTCATTGATGTTTGTACCGTGTGGTCCTTGTAGTTCGTGCTTTCCCCATTAATAACCCCCTATTCTGGATCTCAGTCTGCCTGACTTGTGATTCCCTGCTTCCTGCTTGGTCGCCCAACATGGATTATCACAGAATGACAGATCTTGACAAAGACACACCTTCTGAACCGAGAGGGACCGCATCGGTTTGCTACAGGAGGTCATCTACTGGCTGAATCTGTCCGAGGTCCAGGAAGACTCCGTGGCACTGGATTTGGCCAGCCAGAGTGGAACCCTGCTGCAGAAGATGTCTCCGCCCGGGAATGCGCACTTTGTAGTTGAGGTACGCGAAACCCTCCGGCAGCTGGTGAAGAGGGTGATGGAGAGAAGGCTCCCGCCAATACCACTCGGCAGCAAGCAGAGCTCAGAGCTGCAGGTTCTCTCTGAGGTAACCCAACCTCTGCTGTCAACCACAAGCCGAAGAAAAAAGAGGAGGCGAAAAGAGCAGAGAGAGAGAAAGAGTAACCGGCAATCATCCTCAGGGCTGCCTCTCTCGCCACTCCTCTCTCCGCTGGAGATCGGGAGTCCCTCCAGATCCGGAACCCAGTGGTGCTCAACACCGACATCGCTGCCACCACATCCCACACTGAGGTACCCAATATAAATATACAGCTGAAGGTACGCCTGTCTCTTAAAGGGGCCAGGTCTGTTTTAGATGCAATCCCACGGGTTCCAAAGGCCCTTCCAGGGATAATGCTCAGGGTTGAGGCACTTCTCCTAGATTGAATTTAATTCAATTTTATTCATATAGCGCTTTTAACAACAGTTATTTTCACAAAGCACTTTACATTCAACGGGCCAGATGTTCCTGACCAGCCTGTACTTGATGTTCCTGACACTCCGGCACCCAATGATCCTGTGCTGCCTGACCAGCCTGTTCCTGTGTTGCCTGTTCCTGACCCACCAGCTTTCTCTGGCTCACCTGACATCCCAGGCCTGCCCTATGTGCCTGACCTGCTGGACCCGGAGGCCGACATATCAGCCTCAGTGGTTTCACCTGGTGGCTGATGCGCCTTCCTCCGGGGTTCCTGTCCCGGCCACTGAAACACCGCCTAGCTGGATCCCAATCTTGACCGCTGACACTCCGCCCTACTAGGCACCCATGCAGTCTCCGCCCGAGGTGCTGGCATTGCCTTCGCCTCCTCCTGAGGCTCCGCCTGCTGGTGCACCTGAGGTCCCGCACCGCCTCCGCCTGCTGGTGCGCCTGAGGTCCCGTGCCGCCTCCACCTGCTGGTGCGCCTGAGGTCCTGCGCCGCTTCGGCCTGCTATTGCACATGAGGTCTTGCACCATCTCCGCCTGCTGCTGCTCCCAAGATCCCAGCTCTACCTCCACCTGCTGCTGCACCCACGCCTGATGCTCCAGTCCCAGCTCCACCTGAACCTGACGCTCTGGGCCTGGCTCCGTCCAAGGTTTCTCTGCCTCCGCCTCTTGCTTGCACTGCCTGAGCTTCCTCTACCTCCACCTCCTGCTCCACCCGTGCCTAATGGGACAGCTCCAACCATAGAGGTGTTTCTGTCACGACTGTCGGGCACAAACTGAGGAAGCAGAAGCAGGATTTGGGAAACTTCAATGACAGGACTGGGGAAACACTAACAGGGAAGCACCTAAATACAGAAACCTAATCAGTCAGGACTAGGAACAGCTGGTAACATGGGAATTCCACATGCGGTTAATGAGTGGGTGTGGCACACAGGAGGAGCAGTACGATTGGGAGGTGACAGAACCCCCCCCTCCCCCCCCCAAATGCATGCACACCGGTGGAAAGAGGGGATGACCTGGGAAACAAGACCTGGAAAACAAAAGCAAGAACAAGGAACAGGACTGACACACAGAACATGCACAAGGGTAACAACCAGGACACCAACTGACATAACAAAGGGAACACAGACAGACAGAAGGGCACCAAAGAAGGAAACACACGGGGAACACCAACCGAAGGAACAGACCAGGAAAGAGACCAGGAGCAAACAAATGTGAAACAGAGGGACAAGGAATGAACGCGGGGGATAAAGCGCGGGGGAACCGGGAAGCTGAAGGGAACCCCGGTGGGTGGAAGGCAGGAAGGCAAGCGACCACGAGGCCAGAGCTGGAGGGACTCTCAGTGACTGTGAGGCAGGAGCTTGAGGGGATGTCGAAGGGGGCAAGGAGAAAGGTGAAGGGGCCACTGGTGGAGGGCAGGTGGGAACAGAAGCTGCTGCAGGTGAAAGCAATGCCACAACTGATGAAGGTGCAGGCGACCATCGGGTTGGAGCTGGGGGACCTGCAGGTGACTGACAAGGTGTCAGAAGGTGACCACTGCTGGCTCATGAGGAACCGCAGGTGGGACCACAGGTGATCGCTGAGCCGAAGCCAAGGGAACTGTAGGTGACTGCCAAGCAGGAGCCTTAGGACGCACAGGCGACCGCTGAGCCAAAGCCAGGGGGACCAAAGGTGAGCCTGGGGGCAGGGCAGGTGGGACCTGACCCCTGCACAGTTATCGGCACCAAGAGCCTAGGTCCTGGCCGAGACCTGGGGGATCTGGGACCTATTTGGGGATGGGATCTGGGGGACTGGAGCCAGATGGTCAGGTTCCAAGGGGACTTGAGCCAGAGGGTCAGGAAGCACAGTGGGTGGAGCAGGAACCACCAGCACAGCAACCACAGGGGGCAGAGCAGGAACTGCCAGCACAGGAACCATGGGGGGGGCAGATCAGGAACCGCTGGTATAGGAACCATGGGGACTGGAGCAGGGGGTCGTGCCTCAGGTGCGGGTGATGCCTTTTTCAGGGACTTGAGGATCCATGGGATGGCATCCCTATGATCTCTGGCACCTTTCTGCTGCTGTGAAATGGTGGTGATGCGGGCTTCGGGCACCTGCTCAGGCAAAGTGGCAGCAGTGACGTCAGGCACGAACACTGCTGGATTAAGAATCAGGAGATGTTCTTCCCGACTTGCTTCGGTGAAGGCAGCAAAGACTGATATGGTTCCCAGGAGGACCTCCGCCTCTTGCTCTGCCCGAGGTTCCTCTGCCTCCACCTCCTGCTCCACCCATGTCTAATGGGTCAGCTCCACCCATAGAGGTGTTTCTGTCACAACTGTCAGGCACAAACCGAGGAAGCAGGATTTGGGAAACTTCAGTAACAGGACTGGGGAAAGACTAACAGGGAAGCACCTAAATATAGAAACCTAATCAGACAGGACTAGGAACAGCTGGTAACATGGAAATTCCACTTGCAGTTAATGAGGGGGTGTGGCACACAGGAGGAGCAGTACTATCGGGAGGGACAGAACCCCCACCCCCCCAAAGGCGCGCACACCGAGGGAGAGATGGGATAAGACTGCATCTTGGACTCTCTCACCCCGTGTCTCCGTTGCCACAGGTTTACTCTCACCTCATCCGTGAGGTGAGAGTCTTCGGACAGGGTCATCTCCTCAAGGATGTCCCTGCTCTGGTTAGCTAAAGCCAGAGCCATGGGGTCATCCCGAATCTCAGGCTGATTAAGCCAGTAGATTACCTCATTCAAAAAACCGCGGGGAGGCATCTTCTTGTAGAATCTTGTCATTCTGTTACAAACATTGGATCATGAACCGGCGAAGCAGGAGCAGGAGTTGGGAAATCGGGTGAATGCGGGATTTAATGAGGAGAACAGCAAAGCACAGGGGACAAAACACGGAGCAACGACAGGACTGGGGAAAGACTAACAGGGAAGCACTTAAGTACAGAAACTTAATCAGACAGGACCAGGAACAGTTGGGCAATTTAGTAACACTTTGTTAGATTAATTTTGTATATTTAACTTTGTAGCAACATTTTTTTCGATTATGATCCAAAGAGATCTATTTCATAAAAGATCTTTATTTTTTCCTCCTAATTTCTTTTGTCCATTCATCCATCCATCCATCCATCCATTAACTTCCGCTTATCCGAGGTCGGGTCGCGGGGGCAGCAGTCTCAGTAGGAAAACCCAGACTTCCCTCTCCCTGGCCACTTCCTCCAGCTCCTCTGGGGGAATCCCGAGGCATTCCCAGGCCAGCCGA
>JAABNX020000046.1:32895991-32909645 GCA_015163995.2 Mormyrus lacerda | reverse complement strand
ACCTATGGCCACGAGTTCTTGTATTTGAACTAATGCTGAAGTAAGTATTTGGTTGAACAGCATCCAAACCTGTTAGAAGCTTATATATCTGGATCATGTCCCCCCTCAGTCTCCTTTGCTTGAGGCTCTTAAGCCCCACGTACACACTTTTTTACATAGATTCTGACCTATTTATAATCCTTGTGATCACCATTACTACCATGAAAATAATTTTTACACTTTAAAATTATTTTTTATATTTTACGTTTATAAATTATTAAAATACTATCATTTTATGAACTGTAGAATGAAGAAAACTGCTATAACCAATTATTTGAACAAACTATCATTACTCAAATGTGCGTACGAATGGTCTTAAGTGTGCATAGATTCTGTTCTTAGCTAAGAACAAATTCAGATGAGAAAACATTGGTGAATGTCAGAATCTTTGTAAAAAGTGTGTACGTTGGGTTTAAGAACAAATTTATTCGTAAAAACGGTTGGTGAGTGAGGCCCATTGTTATTTTCTCTAGTAATTTCCAGAAAATGGTTGAAAGCAATTACAAATTACAAACGTAAAAGATAACTGTGTACAAGAATGGTGTAAAGATTTATTTTCTCCTTCGATTGGTACAAACTTTGAGAAACTTGTTGAATTTGTAGAGGGATTCCTTCAGTTGGTCGTCTTTGTCATCATTTCTAAGCTCTATGCACAAGCTCTTCATCCTCTTCTTAAACTCCTGGGAATACAGGTGATGTATTTTTGTTATTGACATCAGATGTGTGGAAACTGTGGGGGTGGGGGGAGATTGGTATTATTGTTGGGATGGGGATGTGTACCCCCAATATTTAATTTGGCTTCATTCATACCCTTCCTAATAAACAGATCTCTGTTTTTTACTCATTAGATTGTACCCTTCCCTCCCCCCTCATATCAAACTCTCTCCTACATCTTTGACTGACATTAATGTAGATATTTACTGCAAATAATATTAAATATCGTTTATATTTAAGCTTCATGTGTGATACACAGAAGACCTGAATTCAATCTCTGTGTGACTGTATATCCTTAATGCAGCATTACAACCAGCATTACAATCAGCCTTTTGCCAGATCTACACCCTTCCTGTAACTGCTGCAGTTAAAATGGTACATGTTTCTTTGAATGGTTTAAATATTGTAGTACAAATGTTGGTAACACCAAACTTTAGGGAGAACCTGGGCTGGTTGGCCACAGGGGCGTTTGTAGTTGTTCTAAAGATCAGGGGCAAAGTCAAGTTTTTCCCAAGGAAAAATGTGTAATATAACTGTCAGGATCAGCTCCTGTTGTCTCCCTCTGTGTCCCTTCCCCATTTGACCAGCAGGCGTTGCTGGTCATCCCGTCCTTCATGTTAGTCTTTGTGTTTTTCCCCTGTTCTCTGTTGGTCTTATGGCTCAACATGTTGAACAGCCAGTTGTCTGTATACCCTTCTGTTCTGTGTTTGAATCCCACCTCCTTGGTTTTTGCATTTTTGCTCCCTAGTGTTTCAGTTGAGTTTCTCTAGTTTTGGGGTCTGATTTTGCAGTTGGTTTTCGTTTTGTTCCTTGTGCCCCTGCTTGCGTCTTTACCTGTTTGTAATTCCCTAGTGTTGGTTTCTGTTTCCCTGTTTCCTTGTTTAGTTCTTAGTTTCACTGTCTTGCTCCTTTTGAGTTTATTAGTTTCACCTGTGCCCTGTTTTCCTGCTTGGTTAATTAGTCTTACCTGTCCTGTGTTAGTCTTATTACCCAGTTTTGGTTTCAGTATTTAAGTCCCTGCTTCTGTTCTGTTCCCTAGTGGTTTGTTGATTTGTATTCAGATGTGCTTGTGTTTGTTTGTCTTATGAGCTGCATTATGTTTACCTGCCCAGTTTATGGTTTTTTTTGTAGTCTTTATTTATCCCCTTTAGTTTTTGACCCTGTGTGGTTCTTTTGGTTTTGTTGTATTTGTAGTGTTTTCTGTTTCATTTAATAAACCTTGTTTTTGTGTTCCTGGAGCCGCCAGTGGGTCGTCCACCCTTCTTGTGCACCATGCTTCGTTCCTGCACACGAGCCGCCTGCATTCATGACAATAACTCTATCTGAGTGAAGTATTGAAAAAAATGAATCCTGCAATGAGATGGGGATTAGCTATATTTTGTGCTATGATTTGGACGTATGGTGGTGCGGTGGATAACACCATTGCCTCATAGCCCTGGGAGTAGAGTTCAAGTCTCCACAGTAGCTCCATGAATGCGAGTTTGCATACTGTCATCATGGGGTTTCCACTCACAGTCCAAAAACATGCTTAGGTGAATTGGAGTTTCTAAATTGCCTGTTTGTGTGAATGGCATGTGAGTGTGCCCTGCATTGGGTTGCCACCCTGTCCTGGGTTGTTTTATCCCTTGCACCAATAGCCTACAGCATAGGCTCTGGATCCCGCAACCCTGGATAGGACTGTCAGAGTCAGTGCCCTCTGATCCCTCCCCCTGTGTCCTTTCCCTTTTTACCAGCAAGCACTGCTAGTCATTCACCCTTGTGTGGTTTCCTTGTTTCCTAGGGCCTATGGTCACATATTTGAGATTGGCTGAGACCAGTCTCATCAGTTATTTTGCATTTATTGTTTTGTTCCGTAGTGTTTTCTGTTATTAAAAGTTATTTTTTTAATTTTCCTGTTCTAGGTTTGTCTTCCTTGTGCTTTGGTTAGACTTTGTTTTCTTGTTTCTTTGTCTAGTGTAGTATCGTTTTGTTTTCTCAGTTTTAGGTCTTGTAGGTTTCTTAGTTTCTGTGCCTATTCATTGTTATTAGTTATAGTGGCCTGTACTACGAAGAGGGGTAACTGGCTTATCGGGGTAACTTTGCAAGTAACTTGATGATGTGTGGTGTAACTTTGCGATTAACCCATACTACGAAAGGTGGGTAGGTTTTAGTTGAGACATGTTGCTATGGCAGTTTTTGTTCTTGGTTAAGTTGAGGTTACTGTGTAAGCCAGCCTTACATTGTTAACCCGAAAGTTCTTTTTATGCAAACAGTTTGAGTAAATATCACTATAAAAACTAGTTTTGTTGCATTACTTAAACAGTTTGAGGGGTGGTTAGCCCACCACCAAGGCAACAAAATCCTGTGCTATGATTCTATTTGTATTGAATATCGTTTCATATTTCAATACACATGTTCTATTTGCTGCATTTTAAAAAGATACTGTAGTAAAGTAAAATCTGCAGAAAATACCATTAATCACTGTTATTTTGGATTTTCATCTGGTCTTTTATACAGAGCATCATTGTTAACGAATTTGTTGGTTTGTTGTGTGTTTCAATAAAATAAAAGTCCTTCATTGTATGGTCATTGACAAAAGAATTTAATTGGGATTTTCTTATCCCAAATATTTTAATTTGTATTTTAATAAGACTAGGATTTTAAGTGTATTTGACTTATTATATTAAGTTCTGACTATTGTACTTTTAAGTAACCTCCAATTTTCTTTTCTATTGCTGATTACTTAAAACATTTAAGTGTATAGAACAACTTTTTAAAATTCTGACCATTATACATTTAACTTGTGTTAAATTTTTTCTACTGTCAGTAACTTAAACCATTTGAGGCAATCACTTGAAAATAGTTTAAGTACAACCAACTTATCCGGGTTTACAGTGTATATGAGCACCGCCCCTCCCACTAAAATTTCTCCGAAGACAGTGCCGGCGTACCTGGATGGTCCGTACGACATCAGCGCGCGACTCGTGAGAGGCTCTCTCTGGCTATATGTATGAAATGGAGCAATGGCATATAATATGTATACAGTGTATTAATAACTGTTAGAAAGTTATTCTGAAAACCCGAGGCGTGTGCATTGCTCCCTGTTGTCCACTGATCAAAGCACACTTCACTAGATGTGCCTGTCATGTATAGTTTTAAAGTTATTAACCCATTCATGTATTAATTGTCTCATTGCACATTATACGGATACATTAGAACATTCAAAAAGTAACGTACGTAAAGCAATCTGGGAAACAAAGGGGTGTGCATCAGTTGTCATGAGCCCAAAATTCTAAACCACTATGTCATTACAGCTGAAACGACATATTCGCTATTAACACGATTTGGCAGAAATCACGAAAAGGTTTGTCGCTCAAAAATAATTATCGGTGTACATCAATGTCTGTGTACTGGACATCACAATTCTGTCATTAAAAATGCCCCACCTTATTTCCATAAAGTTATTAAAGCCAGAAAACTGAATATGGAATACGAGACTAACTTAACCGCGGTGACAGGTTCCTAGTCGTTTTCTCACTACACATATGCTTCTGTTTTGTCCTGTTGTAAATCATTTGTATGTTAAGCAATGGCTCACCTTCTATTAATTGTAATATGAACAGACACCTTTATTATTAGCTGTAAAACATAAAAACACGCTATTAAGTGGAGGCTAGACACAATTTCTTTCATAATGAGTAGAAATATAAATACATAGCCCTACCATTTGACATGATATTTTTATATTTCATCTTGACTTGCTGCCATGTACGCTTTCCACTACTATTGCATTTGAAATCGGATCAGTTACGTTATTGTTTACATTATGAGTAACATTACTGTAGTGGAACTTCAGGGAACATTACGTTACTTAACAGCACATAATAGGTAACTTCTGGATTGTGTGGCATCTGTTAACCTCTGTAATTATTAACAGTATTTCAATTTTTTTCAGAAAACACTTCATTGTTTAATACTCGGTCGTGAGATATTTAGACCACGTTTTATGACCATGAAAATGTACGTATGCATTTCTCCGTCGGCAATAGGTTGCCAACAAGCCTGTCCGCTTTTGTTGGCTGCAGTGGTACTGGACTTTCTTTACAGCGGTGATTTAAACTCCTCATAATCCAGCATAATTAGCATGTAGTTTTCCTCCATGAAACATGGAGATCGCGCCATGAGTCAAACGGTGCCTTGAGCTGCCGAACGTGCTCCATGTATGTGAACGCACACAAACTCCAATGCAGTTAACACCGATTTAACAAATCAACTTCTTAACTGGCGTAGTAGTACTGATTAGCCCCGATTGAGTCAACCTGATTTTGTCAACCTCGCGTTCGTAAATTACCCCGTGGTTAAGTTTGATTTGGTTAAACCCGCTTCGTAGTACAGGCCACTGTTGTCTGTTTCCTTGTGGCAGTGTTTATTGATTGATTAATTAATTGTCTTGCACCTGTTCCTTGCTTGCCCCGGTTTTCTGTGTATTTAAAGTGCCTGCCGTGCTCTGTTCTCTGGTCAGTCATTGTATTTGGTGTTGTCATGTTACTCTGGATACCCTGCCTGGTTTCCTTTTGTATGCTAAGTTTCCCCAATAAACCCCTGTTGTCTCTTCAGCTTCCTTTCTCCGCCTGTACCATGCCCTGTGTCCGTGACATGGGACAATTGGTTATGGAAAATAAATAGATCAGTTTCAAAGCTTGTGAGAAGTTATGCCAGCTTGGTATCATGAAATGCATTTAGAGTGCAGTTGAGGTTGGTTGGCACATAATACACAGTGTGTTTTAATATTTGTTACAAGTTGTAATAATGTGTCTCACATGTCTGACATATACAGCACAGGTCTCCCCTACACCTAGCAGGGATTATAAAGCTCCAGATTTAATGGGAAAACATTGAAACAAGTAAACAAAGGAGCAATATGTTAACACATTTTCCCTCTAGTCAGTAATTCTTTCATAGGATTTTTAGTTGGAGATCATTTTGAATTCACTTTATCTTTCGGTCAGACTTATTTTTCAGTCATATTTCACATGCCAAGGTTTGTTGAAAAAATAATAAATTATATTAAATGATAAATATAATTTATGTTTAATATGTTGTTAATTATAAATTAAGCGACCTTGCAAAGCTTTTGCGTTAAAAACTACAATAACTATTCTAGCTTAAAAAAATGCAGCAACCCAGCTGTACCAGAAAGTTGAAAAGTCTGAAAACCTTTCTTTGTGCAGAAAGCGCTTTTTCCACCACCTCGATTTCGCTTAACTTCTCCATCTTACGCGTAGCTCCCGTTTTAAGATCCGTTACCGGCATCATCCTTAATAATAAACAGATAATAAACACATCGTTATTAATATAAAAGCAGTTCACCGCGGACGTTGCGAGAAAGTTTATTATACTGAAATATAATTAACTTCATTTAAGTGCCACTCACGCTGTCAGATGATTGTCATACATGTTCGAAAATGATCTTCAACACTGAATCATTCTTCTGTTGTTTCGTTCTTGGCTTTTCGGGCTTTCTGCTTCTAGAGGATTAGTTTTCGTGTCTCCAAGGTAACAAGTAAAAGAGTTCTGCTACTCTACAATGCTCCCAGCGGTAGCTCCTAAACAACAGTTCTTTCTGATTTGAAATTTCCTACTTCTTGGAGACCCAACCATCTATCGTCTACTGTATCAACTAGATAAAAGTTGTAATTTTTCGGAATAACGCCAAAAAAACTAATTCCAAAAAAATCATGACTTTTATCTTGTAACTTCATGATTTAGTAACAACATCCTCAATGTTCACGGAACTGAAGCAGGACTCCACCTAGACATGTGAGAAGGATGGCAAAGAGTATGGGTGGTCAGAATTAACATGCATTATTCACACAATAATACAAGCATAGTAGATAAAAATGGCATGTATAGCCATTTTAAATCAAAAGGTATCTCACAACATTCCTGAAATATTCCTGCAACCTCTTGCAAAACTATACTGATTGTGACGTGCAGCAAGGACAGAGGAGGTAGACCCCGTAATGCGGTAACGAAACGGTTTAATGGATAAACCAGTAATCAACACAGCCAAATGGAAAGTCAAGGGACAGGCAAGAGGTTGGTGTCCGGGAGAGTCAGTCCTACGAGGAGAGACGGGACGAGACGACGAGGGCAAGGGAAGGACGACGTGGATGGGGTAGCAGGGCAGGCAGGGTAATCGGGGACAACGAAAGATAGAAAGACGCTCGGTAAGGAACATTAGAGAATAATGGCAACAATACTTCGCGTCGAGCCTCTGGGCTCGCCAGCTTAAAAAGCGGAGTAATTAGGCAGTGATTGGTGCTTTGTCCTGACCGTGTGGGCGTGACAGTGATGACTTGTTACTATTTTCACTGCACATGTTTTTAAATGGCATCAAATATAAGACAATCTAAGATATATTCAAAGCAAACAAACATTACACCAAACTTCAATAAATGTAGCCTTGTATACAGCCAAAAGACAATCCCAAACATAAACAATATATCCGCTACTTCATGAAAACAAAAGTAAGCAGCGCTTTCATTGCATATTTAAATTTTCTTATTCTTTGAATTCTCGCTTTAAAAGTTGCTTTTATAGCATTGTAGGCCTACAAATTGAAATACAAAATAATTATATGGGATATTTCATTAGCAAAGTCACTGGTAAAGAGTCAAAAGACAGACCAAAAGCTATTGCATTTGTAATCACACACAAGTCTCATTGGGGGAATGCATTATTTTTATGGATGTCCATTATCTCAAAAACTAGAACCAATTCAGCAAAAGGAAAGGGATTATTGAATTTAGCACCCTCAAAGTTTAAATACATTCAAAAAACCTTGGCATCTGAAAAAGAAATGAATGAATAACCGAAATGAAATACTGAGGTATCATTCCAGAAAGTGATCGATCTTAACAAATAATGGAAAAGATACAAACAACATACGTAAAGAACAAGTTAATTCTTCCAAAAACCAAAAACCCTGTGTTACGGCAGAATTACCAAATGAGCTTTAAAACTTTAAATGCCACATAAAATCACAGTTAAATTACTTGTTACATAGGTGACTCTTTATATGTGGCATTCATTATGAATAACAGTGACATGCACATATTTTTCAGGCATATACTCAAACAGGGGGGCATGGCCAACAAGTACATTTTGCTGCTTAAATATTCATGATCGTGTGGGGGGAGGGGTATGGGCAGGATAAAGTATATGCTGTTTATATTAACATGCTGTGTGATTCATATTGAAATATTAAGTTGTATTGCTAAGCTAGCCTAACACTTTGTAAATAAATTTATGTGAAATCAATTCTATTTTAATTCTGCTTCCTTATATTCAAAGTCAAATTGCAAGTTGTTTTTCATTTTCATTTTCAGTCGTTTATGAATTTGATTTTCAAGGCATCCTCCTTGAAATTCGGGAACTTGAGGTGGGGTTAAAGAAGCAGGACTGCCAGACCCAACTCCTATGGATAAGGGCTTTGGAGATGGAAGCAGAGCGAGATGCTGCCACGAAGGCGAGGGTGGGCCAGCCACAGCCTATACCTCAGCCTCATAAGGTAAGCTCGCCCCTTGAGGTTGCTCGCTCCCCCGCTCCCTTGGGTCGTGCCGGTGCTAGCCCGCCGGACGACACTTCGCGTCCTTGCACTCAGTCTCCGTCAGTTCCAACCCGATCCCCTGAAGGGGAGAATCCTGGATTCGATGTGAGTCGCCATATTGGACTCGTTTCCCCATCTTTGAGTGCATAGCGACCACTCTGCATTGGCCCAGGCACCTATGGTTGCTTCTGCTTCAGTGCAAACTTGTGGGGAAAACTCAAGAGGTTTGTTCAGCTCTTGGTCTGGAACAGAGCCTTGATTATGATGTTGTGTCTTGAGGGCTTATGAATTAGTGCTCGAAGCTTACCGGCAAAACTTCTGGAAGCTTGGTAAATCCGCCTCGCAAACCCACGTGGAATTAGCTCGGGAGAAGTCACTCCTCTTTGATAAATGGTGTACCGCTAGTGGTGTGACTGACTTCGATCAGCTCAAGGACCTGCTTTTGCGTTTAAAAACTGTGTACCTGATCGTGTGGTAATATATTTGAATGAACAGAAGGTTACGTCTCTTGCAGACGCCGCTACCCTTGCCGATGAGTTTGTGGTAACCCATAGGACTGTGTTTGTCTCTACTCCTTTGCCCCGTAAGCCCTATCCTCGATTGGTGCCGCCTCCCGAGAAGGCTGCTCCGACAACCCCACCGGTGGAAACTAGGGAATGTTTCTATTGTCATGAAGTTGGTCACCTCATTTCTGTTTGCCCTGCACTTCGGCGCAAGAATGCTCGCTTGGCTGTTAAAAGGGTACATGTTGCCGATTGTATTGTTGATGTCTCGCTGCCAGGCCACTCCGTCGAACCCGCCTTCCAAGCATTTGTGTTTACTGTTTTTGTTTCACTTAATGATTCTGATGTAAAGTGCCCCGTCACCATTTTGCCTGACACTGACCCTGCTCAGTCCTTTATAATTGACAATGTGTTACCTTTTACAGACTCGACCTATTCTGGTTATGATGTTCTTGTACAGAGTATTGAGTTGGGAACTGTGAGAGTGCCTCTTCACAAGGTTTACTTAGAAACAGATGGTTTCTCGGGTTTTGTTAAAGTGGCTATTCAGCCTTGTCTCCCTGTTTCAGGAGTAACTTTCATCTTGGGGAATGATATTGTGGGAGGGATGGTAGTTCCATTACCCGAGGTTGCGTCAGAACCAAGTTACTCTGACAATTTAGACTTTGACTATCTTGCTGTATTTCCCGCTTCTGCCCTCACTCGTTCTCAGGCTCGAAAATTAGCAGAGATTGACCTGGCTGACACCTTCATGGGTGATCTGGCGGTCTCCATTTTGCCCCCGTGTCCTAGCATAGAACCTATGCAGGGATAACCCGTTTCACACCAAGCCACTGATAGCATGTGCATGCGGGGAGAGCTAATCTCCGCTCAGGGAGCTGACCCACCCCTGAAGGAATGCTTTGATTCGGCCGTAGAGAAGGCAGATTTAGCAGACCACCCTGTAGCTTACTTCCTGAATCACAACATGCTAATGAGGAAGTGGACACCTCCTCAATCTCCCAAGGAGTGGGCTACGGTGTTTCAGGTGGTTGTTCCGTGTGCCTTCAGAGATCACATGTTAGCCTTAGCTCACGACCACCCGTGCTCTGGTCACCTAGGGTTAGGACGACGCTTGCCCACATAATAAAGTGTTTTTATTGGCCGAGAATAAACTCTGATGTAAAGAGGTATTGTCGTTCGTGCCACACTTGCCAGGTAATTGGAAAGCCCAATCAAACGATTCCCCCCGCTCCCCTGCACCCAGTCCCAGTGATTGGGGAACCATTCGAACATGTCTTTATTGATTGTGTGAGTCCATTACCTAAAACTCGTTCAGGGAGTTGTTACCTGTCCGACTAAGGTTCGAATTTTACTTCCCGGTTGTTTTCGCATGTGGTACGTGGATTCGGCACTGTTTTTCCAGTGCTTATCACCCGGAGTCCCAGGAGGCTCTAGAGCGTTTCCACCAGTCGTTTAAGACTGTGCTGCGAACCTACTGTTTAGAGGCAGGAAAAGATTGGGATGAAGGTGTACCTTTGCTTTTATTTGACATTCGGGATACCGTACAGGAGTCCACTGGGTTCAGCCCAGCTGAACTTGTTTTCGGGCATACCGTGCGTGGACCTTTAAAGGTGCTACAGGAGCAGTGGTTGTCCCCGAGTCCACCTCCTCAGGCTAAGAATGTGCTGAGCTTTGTGAAGTCTCTGCGTGAGCGCCTTGGTGCAGCCAAGAATTTGGCCAAGCGCTCGTTAAGTTCGTCACAGGAGGTGATGAAGGCTCGATTTGATAGGAAAGCCAGAGAACGAACTTTCCAGGAGGGAGATCGCGTGTTAGTCCTTTTACCCCTGCCTGGCTTGTCTCTCCAAGCGCGGTTTTCAGGCCCCTATAAAATTCAGGAAAAAGTCAGTTCCCCTAATTACATAATCGAAACCCCGAATCAGAAACGAAAAACTCGCCTGTGTCACATAAACATGTTGAAACCTTACATTGATTGTGCTGACCCCGCTCCTTCGTCCACTCCTGTTCTGCTCCTTTCTGCCATGGTTACTGTGCCGGTGTGTGAGTACTCGCCCGAACTCGATGATCTGCACCTCGGCAGAAATTGTTTACCATGCGCTCGCCTGCCCAACTCAGACACCCTTAAGTTCTGTTTCTATTCTCCGACACCCCTTCGCAGACCCCTGTCTTGGAGCATGACATTGATATTGGAGATCATAACCCCATCAAACAGCACCCCTATCGCGTTAGTCCTCATAAGCGAGAGCTACTAAGGAAGGAGACTGCTGGAAACAGGTCTTGCCGTTCCCAGTTCCAGTCCCTGGAGTTCACCCTGTTTGCTTGTCCCAAAACCCGACGGTACATTTCGTTTCTGCACGGACCATAGGAAAGTAAACGCGATAACCAAACCTGACACCTTTCCACTTCCTAGAATGGAAGATTGTGGTTACGAACTGGCTCCGCTCAGTTCATAACCAAGCTTGACCTCCTGAAAGGATATTGGCAGGTACCGTTAACCCCTCGTGCTTTGGAGATCTCCGCTTTCGCTACCCCAGACACCTTCCTACAATATACGGTAATGTCCTTTGGATTACGTAATGCCCCAGCCACATTTCAGCGGCTCATGAATAAAGTTTTAGGTGATGTTAGGAACTGTGAAGCCTACTTAGACGATGTGGTTGTCTATTCCGATTCGTGGGAACAACATATGATGTTGTTGGAACAAGTTTTTCCTAGGTTGAAAGGGGCTTCGTTGGTGCTTAACCTGAAGAAATGTGAGTTCGGACAGGGCACTGTCACTTACCTCGGTAAAATAGTAGGACACGGAACAATTAAGCCTGTAGACGCTAAGGTCCAAGCTATCACGTCTTTCCCCATTACTATCGCTGCTTCTGCCGGAATTTTTCTGACGTTGTATTACCCCTTACAAGTTTGCTCCGCAAGAATGCCAAAATGGTCTGGTCTGCTGATTGTCAATCTGCCCTCGACTCGGTTAAATCTCTGCTCATTAGTTCCCCTGTTTTAGCTACCCCCGATTTTGGAAAACCCTTCAAATTAGAAGTAGACGCTAGTGATACTGGAGCCGGCGCTGTACTCCTTCAGGAGGATGATGCAGGCTTGGACCACCCTATGTGTTACTGGTCAAAGAAATTTATTAAGCATCAGTTGGTTTATAGCACCATAGAAAAGGAAGCCCTCTCTCTGTTACTCGCATTGCAACATTTCGAGGTTTACGTGGGAGATAGTACACAGCCGGTTGTTGTTTTCACTAATCACAATCCCCTCGTGTTCTTAAACAAAATGTGTAATACTTGTTTGAAGTTTTTGTGCATACTGTTTGGTTAGGGAGTAAGGGATAGTTGTTGTTTTTGTTCTTTTTCTTGTTCACTTAGCTGAAATAGATTTGGGTTATGATCGGTAGTTGGGTTTTTTTGCTCAAACATGGTGTTCGTTATGGACAAACCATGCATTGCACAGAAGTCCAATAACAGAAGTTTTTGTGCATACTGTTTGGTTAGGGAGTAAGGGATAGTTGTTGTTTTTGTTCTTTTTCTTGTTCACTTAGCTGAAATAGATTTGGGTTATGATCGGTAGTTGGGTTTTCGTTTATTATTTTGCCCTTAATCACTCCTGAAGCTTTTGCACCGGGTTGATTTGTTCTGTGTCTGTCGCGTGTAATAAAATAAAAAAAATATATAAAAAAATACCTCTTGTCCACGTGTGTTCCCTTCTGCATCACACCCTGTGTTTCCTTATCCCCATTCCCCTTTCCCTTCCATTCTGTTACGCCCCAACCCTAGACTGGAGCTCGTAACAACTTCCACTATGGAAGTCAGGAACATTTAGAACTGACAGTGTCCATTGAGACTCATTGTCCCCAACCTCCCCCAGTATGCAGGTGGAATTCTGCCGGAGGTGTGAGTTAATGCTCCGATGAACAGGAGCCTCTGCCAGAAGTTCCCAGCAGACCCTCACTATGCGCTTGAGCCTACCTGGTCTGACTGGCTTCCTCCCCCGCCACCTGAGCGGTGATCAGTTGACAGCTCTGCCCCTCTTTTTACCTGAGTGTCCAAGACGGAAGGCTGCAGATCAGATGACACATTTATGAAACCGATCATCGACCTGTAGCCCCAGGCATGTTTGTACCATGACCACTTATGGACACCCTTTTGCTCAAACATGGTGTTCGTTACCATGCATTACACAGAAGTCCAATAACAGAACACCACTCTGGTTCAGATCAAGTTCCTCCCAATCACCCCACTCCAGGTCACACTGTCATTGCCCACGTGAGCGTTGAAATCCCCCGGCAAAATGATGGAATCCCCTTGTGGCACGCTAACCAGCATACCATTAAGGCAATCCAAGAAGGCAGGGTACTCTGAACCGACATTCAGTGCATAAGCGCAGATGACATTCCCTTTTGCAGGTGGTGGGCCCACCTGGGGACAGTCCCGCGTGCCTCTTTCAGGCCCAGCCACCAGGCGCTCGCTAACGGGTCCCCCCCAGGCCTGGCTCCAGGGTGGGGCCCCGGTGACCCTAGTCCAGGCGAGGGAAACAAAACTTTGTTATAATTCCTCATCATAGGGTTCTTTTGGATTGCTCTTTGTCTGGCCCCTCCCCTGGGACCTTTTTGCCTTGGGAAACCCTACCTGACAACATAGCCCCCAGGGTCACTGAGGCACGCAAACCTCTCCACCACGATAAAGTGGCAATCCAAGGGGAGGTATTTTCTCTACACTCACCTAAAAGATTATTAGGAACACCATACTAATACGGTGTTTGACCCCCTTTTGCCTTCAGAACTGCCTTAATTCTACGTGGCATT
>JAABNX020000046.1:32868084-32888167 GCA_015163995.2 Mormyrus lacerda | reverse complement strand
TCTTTTATTTTTAGAACACTGAGATACTAGTGCTGGGGTGGCAAATGGGGTGGCAAGGCTTTTTCTCAGGGTGGCAATTGCCACCCCGTGCCACCCTGGTAGATCCGCCCCTGCTCTCATCCCTTCGGCTCTGCAGTCGTCTGCCCTTCACTATCCTCTTCACTACTGTTCTGCTGACGAACAGTGCAAATGTAGTCACAACTCAGCTGGCTATAATATGTACACCGGAGAGAATATAATAATTTATACGAAGACCTGGGAAGGCGTGGTGACAATTTACTACAAAAAGTATGAAAGAATTAGGAATACCAATACATATTGAAGAGTACATCCAATCTCAGGTACTAAAGAAAATTCCGGAAAGCATACCATTTGACCGGAGATGTACTCTCATCGTAGGGAATGTCTTGTAAATGATGCCGTTAAAACATCACAGAAGCGCGCGATGGACTTCCTCATTCACATATAGCTAAAGAAATATATAAACGAAAAATAACATTAACCCATGAATGAATAATCTTCACGAAAGTATTATCATAATTATATTAAGACAAGAAAATGTGAATGAGGCTATCGTTCTGAGAAGAGCCGCAGTCACGTGGTCAAAGAACCGCTTGTGGTTAGTGAGCCGCAAATTGCCGACTCCTGATTTAGGAATTAAGGCTGCAGCGAATAAACGACGAGAAGAGCCGGATTGACACAAACGAACCGCACAAATACCAACAATTACACGGAGACAATGAATGGCAGGGAAACACGTGGAAGTTACACTAAGGATGGTAAGGCACACACACAGGGAGTAATTACACAATGGCTAAGACATGTCAGGATCAGACAAGGACCGAGTACAAACACACGTAAGGGGTTATTTACAGTGTTTCGCGAGCTTGCTGGGATATGCAAATAGACTTCCACATCCACCGGCACTACATTTTTATAATTTTTCATGAAGGCTCCAGTGTTTGTGGTTATGCAGTTTGATTTTTGTCTCCTTATGTACAATATTAATTGTTCCAATAAAGTAATATAGTAATATAACGAGTAATATAACTAATTATTTTTCATATTAAGTAATGAGTAAAAGAATATTATTAATGGTAAAATGAGTAATAAGTAGAAAGTAACTTATTACTCTTCCTGAGTAAGTTTCCCAACAGTGGTCCTAAATCTTACCAAAAACTTTGACATCAAAATACAAAGTCTATACCGTCTTGCATGAGATATACGTTATTTACTTACTCTCAGATGAAATTTACTGACAAAAACTCATACGTGAAGTGTGCAGCCAAAACCTTTTGCTTTATTTTCATTTCAGTGCTGTATCAAATGTCATTATTTCTGTATTGACTACAAATTGCACGTAGAAAGCATAAACAAAATATCTGCAATGTTACTGTGTTGCCACAATGTGGCGGTATATGAAAAGAAATATGCGTATCTCTAAGATTTTATGGTTCCTGGCCACACATAAAATTATGCAACAAAATAAACCACAAAATGCTTGCATATTAGCCCTGAATATATTTATTTTATTGGGTCATTGCTTTACACATCAATGCTCATTCTTACATTTCTCATCATCCTGACATGGCCACTGTAGTCACTTAATGCTTCCATCATACTTGTCTATACTGAGTGAGTTATGGCAAGTTAAGAAGATTTAGCTTTAATCAATGAAAGCAATGTTTACATGTTTTTCCATGTACATCCTCTTACTTCAATCATTCATTCATTTACAATACCTATTCTCACAAGGATACTGAGACATTTAAACAGATAATGTACATTTAAACAATTAATTTAAACATATAATTCAAACATATAATATAAACATAAGTTTTCTTTGATGTAGTGAATTTTGAAGGAGGTATGTGATAATGTCATATACAGTAGCATATTGAATATCGTTTGTAACGGACGAGGTCCGTGCGACTCTAAGAACATGCAGAAAAAGCATCGGATATAGCGGACTCGCATATAATGGAATTTCGCTTACAACGGACAAACAATTTGGTCCCAGGGCCACCCGCAAGGCGCGTGGCGAGCCAGTGATATCCGGCGCAGATACATAGTCAAGATTATTAATAATCATGCATCTGGTCAGGTAAAGTTGGATTACTACATGTACAGTATAATAATCTATAACACAAGTATGTCGCTGAGGTGTGGCATGAGTAAATGGTGCCCTGTAGTTGTGTTCTGGGCATACAGCAAGTCTGGATATAACGGACTTTGGATGTAATGGACTGTTTTGCCAGGACTAGATACAATACTTCCTATGGGTAGAATCTATCCCCTGTCCATTCCCAGAGACACAAGCTATGGGTTTGTATATCAAGGTAACTCTGCAAGCATCTTTCATTCGTTCATCATCCCTGCAACTGCCAGTTTTTTCTTTGTTTGCAGAAATGACAGAGGGCTAGGGCCCTATGTAGACTACTGAGGTTTTATTGAAATAACAATTTGGAATCATTAGCACCTGCAAAGTGATCCTGTTGTCTATTAAGAAGGTCAAATTGACTTTCACAAAACTGGACCTTTGTGCCACATTGAACTTGATCTGAATACAGTAGGATGATGAACTGGAAAATAGCCTTCCAGAAATGCTATTCCCTTTGGGCTAATAAACAGGCTGAGGCTCTGCTCCAGACATCCATTAATGATGTACTCTGGGACGGGCTGAAAAGGAATACAATTGTTTACAATCCTAGTGTTTTCTGAGATAATGCTGGAACATATATCATATTAGATCTGTTTTACAATGTTTGTTGAAGGGCCAGTAATATGTCAAATTGGAAAAATGCCAGTTCTGTCTCATTCCCCGGGTATATGTTGGGTCCAGAGAGGTGAAAGATGGCTTCAAATAAGCCTGGCCTCTTTCATCCTCCATCAAAGACATACAATGATTCATGTATTTTGCAATTTTATTGGAAGTTTTATCCAGCATTTTTGCTCTGCAGCTGCCTTCATCACTGAGCAACCCATAAATGGATGACAAAGGTTAACATGCATTTGATTGATTAAAGTGGTTTTTCACTTTGACTCCAAACCTATAACACTGGTTCCTGAGAACATGGTTGAGGTAACTACAATATTGTTACAACACATGGCTTCGTCAGAGAAACAGCACCCATGTGACTTTTTGTCTCATCAGCTGTTGTCAGCAGAACAGAATTATGACAGTTAATAGGTAGTTGATAGCTATTAATTTGGCACTAAAGTTGTGGTGTCATTAGATAGAGGGGACTAAGTCCCTTTTGTGACTGCTCACAAGAATGTTGAGTACCTTCATTGTGCAAAATCTGTGAATCCACGACAAGGTAGATATTTTTCTCTCCATTTCACTATGTATCATCAAAGAATGTGAAGAGGGAGAGCGCATGGCTCTACAATAAGTCTGGGGATCTAGCCTGGTACATTTACATGTGAGAATATTCAGTTTGAAAAACATTAATTGTAAGATAATTCTAAAAATGTTAGATGAAAAATGCATGTAATATTTTACATTATTAAGCAAAGTGAGTTGGAAAACACACACAAAAAAATGCACAACTTTTTTATAGGCATACTACTTTCTGCTATAATAATCATTATCTAGGATTGTATACCTGCTTTATTTTAACAGATTTGTGTGAATAAAAATAATCTCCTATCCTCATCCATCACAATGAAATGGCTAGGTTTTGGCCATAGCTTTTATGCTTGAGGAAAGCATGCAAGAGAAATACAGTTGTGTGTGTGACACTGGAACTCTAGCGGAATTGTGGAACAAAAAATAGTACTACAACATCATCTATGTTCCTGCCTGATAGTTGGATATCCTTGTGCACTTAAAAGTGCCATGAACATGTGAAATTAAATATAGGGTAACTGTTTACTGTCCAGGAAGTATTTCTCATAATTCATTGCCAATCAAATGGGTAGAAGGCAAAATATGGTATTTATAAATTTAGAGTTACAGTTACTGATAGCAGGTTGGATAATCTAAGTATAAAATCTTCATATCAATGGGGACTATGTGTAAAGGGTCTCTGACTTGTCTTGGGATACCAACACCACCACACTTGTTAATAAGGCCCTGCAACTTCTGAGGATCCTCAGGAAAAGCAACTTTAATAACAAACTGCTGGCATCCTTCTACCACTGTTCAGTTGAGAGTGTGCTGAGCTATTGCATCTCTGGATGGTTTTCCAGCTGCTCCTCAACAGACAGAGAAGCACTCTGGAGGGTCATTTCCACCACCCAGAATATCACTGGCTGCCCATTTCCCTCCCTTGAGGACATTTACAGCAGAGCCACCAACATTTTCAGAGATCTCACCCGGGACATCACCTGTTTGAACTGTTGCCCCCTGAAAGGTGATACCGGGCCATCAAGTTAAGAACAAACGTCCCAATCGCGCCGCTCCTCTTGTGTGCCACACCCCCTCGTTAACCTTGTGTGGATTCCTCTTGATTACCAGCTGTTCCTAGTCTTGTCCATATACGCCGAGTGAGGGTCCCATCTACCCAGCCCCTGCGATCGCCTGCGGGCCCCTATGTTCCCACTGTCCAATTGAGTCTGTGTATTTAAGTGCTTCTCAGTTAATCTTTTTCCAGTCTCGTCATTAAAGTCTTGTTGTCACTGACATTTTTTTGTGCCCCGATTGTGTTCTCCTCCGCTAATAAATCCCAAGTTTACGCCGTATACTTGGACTCCCGTGCTTTCTTCCCAGCACAAACAAACAAATTCAAAAACAAATTTTATCCTAGAACCATTTTCACACTCAATTTGGCCGACAATGTGTCCTTTATGGTTTCCATGTTTATGATCTTATTATTTGCATGTACAGTATTTTCTTAATCTATCAGTTTCTTAATATTTTCATTCTTTTTCTGTATTTTGTATCCTTCTTATCCTTTCTTTTCTTTCTTTCTTGCATCAACAAAGATAATCCTCCATTTTTGTACCATGTGCAATGAGAATAAATTTATTATTTAACACCTCAAATTTATCTTGTTGTCAAATGCTCATTGATACAGGGAACTCCTTGAGAGCAATGTCATAAACAGAAAATAATAGTAGTGATGGACATAGTGGAGTGAAAGCTTGTTTGAGCCATGTTCAGAAGAAATTGCATTGCCATTAATTATGATATGTTTATATTAGTAAACATTGGAAATTTTTGTCATGATTGCAGAATGTATGCAATAGAGACAATAGCTGTGTTCCATTTCAGGGACTGCAGCCTTCTAAGCCTCTGAATTTGACACAGCTAATATCTTACCCTACAGGTTATGTTGTGTAAAGGTCTGGAACCACTTGTGTATTTTGCATTTTTTTTAAACTTTTTGATGCTTTATTTTAATTTCTTCATTTACCCAGTAGATTTGTCTGTGTGCCACATTATAAAGGATACATTTAGCTATTAGAATCAACTTTTTAAGATCACTTGTTTCTAAGTTTGCAATTTAGTTAATACTGGAACATAGCTGCTATAACTTTTATTGATCCTGTGTCAAAACTGGATCAAGATTGATCAGAAATAATGCATGGACAATCAGGGGCTTTTGGGTTTCACACACTTTCTTCAACAATCATAAAGAAGACTCTGAGTCTGACATTGGAGGAGTGAGTTTGTGTGTCAGTGATGAGCAGGAAAGGATTTTCTGCTGCCAGATTGCTAACAAATTCAGTTACAGTCACAGCACAGTTGTTAAGACTGTACAAAAGAAGAAAACGACGGGTTTAATGGTAGACAAGCCTCAGTTTGGTCATCCATGTGTAACAACATCATGCCAGGATTGTGCACTTTGATGCATTTCCTTGACTCAATGCAAGTTGACCTCACGTCAGCTACTGAGTGAGTGGTCAGACAACTGTCATGTCAGTGTCAGCTCATCAATAGTTCATAGCCAGTGCTTGCAGTTTGTTGCAGTCTGCTTGGCTGCTAGGCATTCAACAAGCCACTGATGACTGACATCCAAAGGCACCACCGAATCAAGTGGGCGTGGAGCATTAAAGCTGGACATGTGAAATGTTGGAAAAAGTGCTTTTCAGTAAAGAAAGCATCTTCTGCCTATTTGGTAGTCAGGCCTGCACCTACATAAGGAGGTTTTTTGGAGAGAATCTCAAGCCTGAGTTCCTCACCCTCACTGTGAAGCATCCTTTGAAGGTTATGGTCTATGGCTGTATGGTTGTCATTGGCATTGGACATCATTGGACTGCACATCATTGATGGAATGGTAAATGGGACCAAGTACATCACAATACTGCAAAAGTGCATGGTACCATCAATGCGGCAGTTGTTTCCAGGCCAATTCCTGTTCCAAGATGACAACGCACCTTACCATCATACCAAACAGGTGATCAACTGGAAGCATCAGAACAGCATCGAGTTAATGGAATGGCCTGGCCAGTCTCCAGATCTGAATCCAGCTGAGAACTTTTGGCACAAGGTGGCCTTGGAGATATCCAAGAGACATCCAACATCAAAATGTGAGTTGATTGACTGCCTCATTGCAGCTTGGAACCATGTGATCAGCCATGATCGCCTCATCAAACTGGTTCACTCAATGCCAACACGGTGCAGACAAACAACAAAGGTTGGCCCACCGAATAATGAGCCATCACTAACACACAAAACAGCCTTTTTCAAGGCCACCTACTGTATATGAATATGAAGAAGATATGATGCCTGCCAGTCCTACCTTAAAGCATGCTAACCCATGGCCAGTGAAGCACATCACGCTATTTATGCAGAAATGATTAACATGACAACTTTCACAAACAAACTCAGAAAATTAAGGCCAAGCTAAGATAAAAAGCTAATGTTAATTGCCAGGTATATCCCCCATAACACTGTACTCATATAAATGTATTGGGCTAACAAAGGAATTGAAAAATTCAATTGCAAAATTCACAAGTGGTTCCAAACTGTTGCGCCGCACTGTATGTAAGGGGGGCCAAACATGTTTTCCTGGAGACAGAGAGAGGGTACTTGAATGAAAAAAGCTTGAGAACCACTATATTAGGTTGTTTGTAGTACAGGTTGCATGCCACTGTATTATTCCCCAAGCACCGACTCCTGCATTATTTTTAGGCTGGTTATTCCAGCCTTTGCCACAGTCAAATAATGTATAGTTTCATTTCCACAGTACCCAACAGTACCCATTATTTGTTTTATGCAGACTATGCTGTGCTGTATATAATGCCACAACTCAACCTTTTGGTAAATGAGGTGTATTCATCTTCCCCACAGTGGGGCCTAGCAAAAAACACACACGAATGCGCACTGCAATGGTATCACAGGGCGTGTCATGGTCCAAATGCAAGAGGTCAGAAAAGTTGAGGTACATTTGAAAAATTGCAAGCACTTGTAAATATTGTGGAGTTTGTTTGATTTTGTGTTAATTTCTGTGATCGCAGAATGGTAAAATCCTGGTGGGACTATTTTAATATCACATAGTTTTGTAAATGTGTTTCAATTAATTTTTTTTTCTAGATAAAATACAGATCTTTTAATTGATTAATGAAATTCACTGCTGATTATAAGTTACTTAATATTACCTGCAGTGGATTGGTTATTCCTTGCCTTGCACTCTAGATCTTGCATAGGACAAGAGGGTATACAAGATGGATAGATGGATGAATGGATGGATAATATTACCTAATATTATTTACCTAATAATTTTAAGGATCTGGAATTATAACTACTGATGTACATGCCCCCATCTCCCCAGTATGCTTTGAGCATGGGATACCAGAACTGGCCAGGCTTTGGGGTGACATGTACAAATCCAGTATGGATAGAGCCCTGTGACCCTGAGAAGGATTTATCAAATTGCTCTCTTCCCAGGCTATGGGACCACTAGAATCCTCTGGCTCGGTAGCAACTTGGCCCCATGACTAGCTGCTGTCTGCATCTGTCACCATACACAACATCCACTTCAGATAAGGCAGGCCTATGAGCCTGTCCAGTTAGATGTACAAATTCCTCTCGACCCTACAGCTACTGATAGATATATAAAGTATATAACATAACCTAATGCCTTTTTCCTTTTACCACTTTGCTTCTTTTTACTTGTTTGGTTTGTGCATATAACTCGGTATACTGTATGTGTGTCTGTGGTGCCTTGTGCACAGGAGCTATAAGGAGCAGCTTGACTAGATTAGGAGCCACCATGGATTGATAAGACATTCGACTCCACAGGAGCTGATATCAAGGCAGTTTTAACTTAGTAGAAGGAGGAACCATCATCCTGTCAAATTCCTATGATTTAAACTCTGACCCTACAGAAAATACTGGCAATGCAGCTAAGCATTTTAGTGTGTTTTATGTGTGTGATTTGTCTTAAAGTTTTTATGCTTTTCACTGGTTTATCAAGTTGTGTCAAAACAATGCCAGTGGAGCAATTTGATCTGACCATTCAGATAGTTTAATATTGTTGTGTAGAGCTGCTACACCCAGTAGATGAGATTGCTGACTGGGCCTAACCACCAGGTGGCATCAATGTGAGACATTTGACTCATTTTTAAGTTGAAAGTTGGCTGCCATTTTTAGGTACAACAATGGTTGGTTTTATAGACACAGCAAAGTCCAGCAGTTCTCAGTGAATAGGAGTGGGTGTATATATACTTACCCAGTCTCTCACAAACTCTGACCAGTTAGAAATTCTTTTGTCTGCTGCCCAGCTGCAGGCCAGACCTTCATCCAATCACTTGACCTCACTAGTGTCTTTAGTTTATTCTTTAAGACATTCTTTCAGAGACATTATAACACCAATAAGGTTTAACATTTTAACCAATCTTAAATGCTCCCAAGACCCTCACAAGCACTATGCAGTTGACTGCACACAACAGATGAAGGTCGATCTGCTAATTGTCTCTATGCAGATATGCTTTTAATGTTTATTCTCTGCAGGCTTATTTATGATCTGCTTCTAACTGCCAAATCAGGCAGAGCACTATCATGTATTAGATGTCTAAATATTTCCCCAGATGCTGTAGTGCACAATACTCTACTGAGTCTCATATGTTTCAATAAGCTCGGAAATTACAAGCCCATCTTCCCTTTATTCTCAACCCAGCCTACGTGACACATGAAATATGGGTCCAGCTTGTTGACAGAGGCTGATGTTCCAATGGACTTTTTGTGCTGCTGAAATAAATCTTGTGCAATTCTTCAGAGAGGAGAGAATGTTTCATCAGGATTACATGCAGAGTTGTCCAACAATCCTGAATAGTCAGTGAACTGTATTTCTCCCAGTGTATTATAATTAATATCAATTTCTTTCAGACTTTCTCATAATTATGATAAAAATAAAATTATATTTTATAATGATGTGAAGAGGTTTTTTCAGTTTTGCATTATAAGATGATTTGATGATATACATTGATTTAATGAATGTTTTTTTTCCCAGCTGTGCTTAGTATTTCCATTCCATAACCTAGAATAATATGAGATCAAGTAATAAAAGCATCTTCTGGGGTGGCTTGGTGATTCACTGAGCAGCCCTGTACTTCACTACTCCTGCATTGGGAAGTTGAATCCCACCTCTCTTCTGTGTGTGTGTGCACTTTGCATGCTATCCCTATGTTTTCCTCCTGCTGCCCAGAGATGTGCCACTAGGCTTCATGTCGTCTCAATACTATAATACTACCCAGTTCTTGAGTTTTTGTGTATCTGTGCTGTAAAGGAAGAATTGACATCCCATTAAGTAGGTATACCCCAGCCCTTTACCCTGTGCTGCCTGGGATGGGCTCACAATCTAACAACCCTGAATGGTTAGAAAATGGATAGATCACAAAATGCATTGTATATTGCATGATGTGTAGTACATTCACTAAGGTTGCCAGAAAACACACTGTACACAACTGATAGCTTGCCAGCAGTGTGTGAGTGCTCAAAGCCTGTGCAAATGCTGGTGGAAAATAGGCACTAATGATTTTCACATACTACAGTACACTTTCTGATGTCTGTTGCATAGGGCTGTCACAACTCTGGCCAGAGGCCACAGTGGTTATTTCTGGGGTCTCAGGTGCCTCACTGTGAGGAGCACAGCCTTATAAAGACGTCCCCTGACAGAGAGGAAGCAGGTTATCAGCTGCGCTGTTGCACTTCATACGGCAGGCTTGTTGGTATCTAGTCATCACCTCCTGCTTGGACTTATATTGCAGAGCAGCTTCCTATTGCGACTGCAGACTCACAGATAACACTCCTTATGCTATTGAAATGGGCTCCCAGTTTTTTGCTCAAAATAAAGGGTGTATTTTTGGCTTGGCCACTTGAGTCTTGCGCTCCTACTTGACATGAATGAGAGCTTAATGTTGTAGTGCTTACAGTGAGTCACTCTGGGTGTTATGTTTGTGATTCAGATGAATTATCATATAACTATTGTATCAGACAGGGAATGCTTGGTATTTCAGCATTTTTTTCCCATAGTTCTATGTGACATAGTTGTTATGTGAATATGACAGTAATACATTCATCATAGATTTTATTGAATTTCGATAAGAATTCTACTGCCTGAGATTATTTAGCCTGTTTTCAAAGGTATACATTAGCATCCAGATCCATCAGGTAAATGAAAGTATAAAATTTGAATTGTCATATTTAACATCCTGTTAATAAATATACAAAAAGTCTTGCGCAGTCATAGAAAATGGTTAAAGCTATTTATCTGGTTAGTAGGTGTGAATTTTCTCAGAAAAACTTTTTCTTGTTCTAATTTAACGTTAGAACATGTGCATAATAAGAATTTCTCTTCTCCAAAAAGTTACCGTTATCTTCTTGGATGGTTACATGAACACTGCTTCAGTTCCCAAACCTCTTAGTAAAATAACTCAGTGAGGAATTGATTAGCCAAAGAAGATGTGTCAGTGGTTGAGTCAAAAATATTATTGCTTATTGTATGGTAAGTGCTGATACTGGTTGATTTTAGGAGAGGTCTTGAAATGGCTAAGCTAACTCAACTTTGACAGAAATAACATCTTGTTTTACAAAAACATGAACATCATTTAAGCATAATTTTCTTTGACTGCCTGAAACCTTTGCACTGTAGTATATATTTATATTGTTTCCATTTGTGAATTTGTGAAGATCTTTTTATTGTAAACCTCAGTGTAATTTTCTCCAAATTTAGCTTATAGTTTTTTTGAACCATCCATTCTGGTATGTGCATCTAAGCAGACCTCTTTGCTAGGTCACCAGGCCTCTTTTTCTCCTTTTCTCTGTGAAATGTTTTTGCAGACTTTCTTCTTCAGTTCTTTGTTAGTATTTTACTTCTCTGTGGCTGGACACTTAATCTGTCATATCTACAGGAATCATTATTATGGATGTGCGAGCATTCCATGTTTCCCCTATACCTTTCTGTTTTACTTCCTTTCTATTTTCCCTCAGAGATGGCTGTCAAAAACAGCAAAATGGCTTGGATTATGTCAATGGGCCTGCACTAAAAACCAACCATTGAAGAAGGTTTGTATAATCAGTGTAACTAAGAAACCTGGGAAATTTTTAATTACCATTCAATCACATTTTTCAACTGCACGTTTTGTTAAACAGAAACAAATATATACAACTTGAAGCCTTTGTTAACATCATGTTTTGTCTTTTTTTAATGTTTTACTCCTTTTTGTTCTTTTGTTAGCAGTGTGAACACTTGAGTGGAGCAGCAAACATATAACAGTCCTCTGAGAAAAAGCTGAAGGGAAAACACCTCAGTGTTTTACTCACAGTTTTGCTTAAAGCTGTAGTCAGTTAAGAAAAGCATTTTTGCAGTGGCTTTGATCTTAATCCTTTATAGTTTGGTCCTGACCTTCACAGGGAGTATTTAGACAGCTTTAAAACAGGGTGCCACTGACTGAACTGAGGTGTGCTGATCTAAATAGTGGACCCACACTATTTATTTCCCACTTTCCATGATTTATGGCACATGGTTCAATCATGCGTGGGTGGGGGCCACGTTGGCTAGTCTCTTAGCTGCTAATTCATCCCCCAGCCATTTTACATCAACGGATGTTTGAAATTTGAAGCATATAGTGCCCTGCCTCACATGACTGCAATTCAGATTTTTTATGCAATGTATGGAAATGTGGTGTGGAAATAGTTTTTAGATAGTTAAAACTTTTCAGAAGAATAAGATATTTTGAATAAATGGCTCTGTGTGTGTATGGGTGAGATACACACTACATTGTGGGGACAAAATGTCCCCACAGTATGATAGAAACCTGTTATTTTGATGTTGTAGGGACTATTTTTTAGTCACCACAAGGGGAAATTCAATTTTACAAAAATCTGTGACTGCAATCAAAAAGACTAAAAATGCCAAACGACTTGGTTACTTATGGTTAAGGTTAGGGCTGGGTAGGGTTAAGGTTTTAATTGTTGTTGGAATTACGGTCTTGCCGATAGAAAAGAATGGTCAGTCCCCACAAAGATATGAATATAGGTGGGTGTATGTATGTTTGTGCGTGTGTGTTTATACACTGCAATGGACCGCTATCCCATCCAGGATATACTTATCCCCTCTGCTTCCAAGGATAGCCCTCACTTGAATTTGAAAGACCAAAGACAATATTGCAGAAAGCATATTAACTGTGTTATGTATTAGACAGTTTATAAGAAGCAAAATGAAACTTTAAAATTGAATTGCATTTAAAAATTTTAATTGAAAATTTAAAATTGGATGGTGTTCTAGTCATCAGTGTATTCTCCCAAAAAGCCTTTAAACGAAAAAAAAAAAAATCTTTCCTCCGAATGTCATGGAAACTGGAAAAGACAAATGTTTGCAAACATGTGTCCAATCACTTTTGTCTGAGGGCAAATAAAAAAACTGGAACTTTAATTACACTGAAATTAAAAGCAGATTTAAGAAGAAACTGAATTTTTATATTTTGTTTTATTTATGCAAAATTTCTGTGTTTCGGTAAGGCATATGCAGCTGTAATTTTGACCATGGTAGTGTCACTCCTTTCTTACTCAATTGAACACCTTGGAGTTTGTGGAAAGTGAAGCTCTTTTGTGAGCCTAGCTGCTCTGGCTGCTTTCAGCAGACCTCACTGGAAATTCTCATGAGGCCATTTCCCTTGACTTGTGAGAATTTCTGTTTGAAAAAACAAGCACCCGTGAATTTGCAATGGGCTGAGGCCAGGATTACTCTTCTTCCATAAGCATGACCTTTAGGAAAGGACGTTGACTCTGGATATTATTTTAATAGCGTATGTCTTATGTTTTTACTGCCAGTTCCCCCATGCCCCAGAGGTCTTTGGCAAAAGCATGTCAAGAGCTTCTGGTTTTATTGTTCACCAATGAATGGTTCTTTTTCCAGTGTCTGTTGTTTGGATCTGAGGAATACTGCCAGGGGAGCTTTAATGCACAGGCTTACCCAGGTTGAAGTCCAGGGGCCTCTGTTAAAAAGTAGGCCTAAACTAACCTTGTTTAATAAAACTTAAGTTATATTTGGCAGTCCCTATGGGATTTTGTGGAGTTTTTTTGTGATTGCTGTGGGCAGAAATGGTTGATTTTGCAATGACTTTTCTCAAAATTTGTAATGCAATTTGTTGAGTACTATATGCTGTTTTACAGAAAATTTCAGCAGTCATCAGCTGGCAAAATTGAGAGTTCAGGAACTACTACCAGTGAAGAAAAAGACATACTGTTTACACATATATACATGCAATATATATGATTACTTTCTTTGTGTATTTCGTTCTATATCAGACAATCACATTTTGGTTCTCATTATTATTTCTTTTTGAATTCAAGAATCGTGGACTCATTATACATAAAGCATAATATTGTCTTTTAATTTCAGTTAGTTAAGTAATAGTAATAATAATGCATTTTATTTGTGGGCGCCGTTCTAAAACCCAAGGTCACCTTACATAACCCATTAAAGATAAACAATAAAAAAAAGAGTTATTTACATAATCAGACAATAATTGGGTTAAAGCGAGTAAGCCACCTTAAACAGATGGGTTTTGAGTTTTGACTTAAACAATGTAAGAGAATTTATTATTTCTGATATTCGGTGGAAATGAGTTTCAGAGTCGGGGAGCAGATCGACTAAAAGCTCTGTGTCCTATGGTGATGAGGCGGGCAGAGGGAACAATAAAATGGGTGGCAGATGAAGATCTGAGAGATCGGGATAGAGTGGCGATATGAAGAAGGCCACATAGATAGGGAGGGGCGAGATGGTAAATGCATTTAAAAGTGAGAACTAGAATTTTGAATACTATTCTAGTTTCTATAGGCAACCAGTGAAGCTGTTATAAAACTGGAGGGGGTACGAGTTACTACTGGAGACACCCAGATTCGTAGCCTGGTTGGAGGGGTGGATAACGGAATTATCAGTATTGATGAAGAAACTACTGGGATTTAGTTAGAGTGGAAGTCATACTGTACCAACGAGTAGAACTTCAGTTTTATTGCTATTCAGTCTGAGAAAGTTAGAGGAGAACCATGATTTAATTTCCATTAGACAGTCTGAGAGGGAAGAGGGTGGAAAGGAGCAGTTAGGTTTGAAGTAGATATAGAGTTGGGTGTCATCAGCATAACAGTGAAAATTGATATTAAATTTCCTAAATATGTGGCCGAGTGCAACCACTCGGCCACATCTTTAGCAGTGTAAGCAGTGAAGCAATGGGGAATGAACGTGAGGAATGAGATTTGAGTTGGATAAACTGAGTGCGGGCAGAGAGATATGAGGTGAACCAAGCAAGGGGAGTATGACTGATGTCAATGGATGACAATCTATTCAGAAGAGTACTGTGAGAAATAGTGTCAAAGGCTGCGCTCACATCCAGGAGGATAAGAATGGTGAGAAGGCCAGAATCAGCTGCCATCAGGAGGTCATTGGTGATTTTTAGTAATGCTGTTTCTGTACTATGGAGAAATCTTGGAAAGTGTTAGATTTATATTAAAGGTAATAAGCAGATGATCAGACAGTGGGAACAGATTGGTTTTGCAGTCATAGGGGGTGACACCAGAACAGCAAACCAGGTCTAGGATATGGCCTTTGCAGTGAGTAGGGAAGTTAATATGTTGCTGAAATCCAAAGATATCCAGACAAGATGTGAAATCTCTGGAGGGGAGGTTATTGTCATTGTCCATATGAATGTAAAAGTCACCAAGGATTATAATGCCGGGAGAGAGTACCAAAAAATGAGTAATAAGAGCAGTAATGTCATTTTAAAAATCCTTATTTCGCTTAGGGTGTCAATAAACAGTGCATATAATAGTGGGAGTGGATCCCCGGAGCTGTGAGGCAGTGTATTCAAACGAACGGAAGAGTGGGGCAGAGCCAGGAAGAACTTTCCACTGCTTCCGATGAATCATCGCAAGGCCAATGCCCCACCCTGAGTCACGAGGTTGGCAAACATAAACAAGCTCAGGTGGATTGGAGTCATTGAGGGCAACAAAATCATTATGTTGTTGCCACATTTAATAATAAATGTCATGGGCCAGTACTTTGTAACCTCTTCTAAGCAGTGAATGTGCCGATGAAATCCCTCCTCCTCCACTACAGAAAATGATCCAGTGCAATGATCTGCATTATTTTAGAAGTTGTGTCTTTACGTCTGGTGCTGTTAACGTGAATATTCATAAAACCTAAATATCACTCAGAAATATCAGTATGTTAACCTATATATTGTGAATCTCCATATATTGCTTGTCCCATCCACAAAAAGAAAAGAAGAGTACAGTAATGATGTATTTGTACTTTGTTATTTACACCATTGGTCTCAACAATTAAAACAATGGAGGAAATATCATTGTCCAGACTTTATTTCCACTTGCGTTCTACAAGAATGTTACAATGTGTTCGACCTTGCCCTTTATGTCTCTTCCCCATTTGGCCAGTAGGTGTTGCTGGCCATCCCATCCTCCTCTGTCTTTGAATCATTTACCTTTTTCTGTTTCTCCCTGCTCCTAGACTGCGTAATAGCTCAGGGGGCTGAGTATGTTGTTCTGTGATCGAGAACCAAGTGGGTTTTGCTTTGAACTCTGCTTAAGTCCAGTCTCACCTTGTATTCCTAGTTTTAAATTAGTGTTTTGTACTTTGTCCTATTTCTGTGATTATCTCTGTTCTTTAGTTGTACCTGCTGCTTGTTACTCTGTGTTTTGTTTGATTGGTTGTCTTGTTAATGCTTCACCCTGCATCCTTGTTAGCGCAGTTTGGTTTGTGTATTGAAGTTCCTGCCATAGTTCATTTTTCCAGTGAATCATTGTAAGCAGTTGTGTAGAATATGCTTTTTTTGTTAAAAAATCCCCTGTGTTGTCATGGAGCTGCAAATTGGATTGTCATGCTCTTTTCACAACAGACCAGACGACAATGATCAGTCGGAAGTTCTTAATGCTAGTTGGTTGAGTCACCATAAGCTAAAGTGATTACATCTGATGCTGTACTTCTCTGTTTTGATGTAAAAATTATTTTGTTTGTTTTTATGTATATATTTCATATATCCATTTTGAAGTGTATTTCTGAAAGTGGTGTGTGTGTGTCTCTATGAATTTTGTATCCAAGTGCTGACTGAATGAGCATAACACTGTTGGGCTCTTGCAGTGCCCTTAACCCCAAAAACTCACAAACCGCTTGATAAATGGCTGACCCTGTCCCAATGTCCACTAGAGGGCGATGTGCTCACTGCCCGGTATTGTGGAACTCGACTGGTATTTGCCATAGAATACCAGAACTGGCAGGTCCGCCACTGGCGCCCAGGGCTTTTCACAGATGAGAGCAGGTTCGCCCTGAGCACATGGGACAGAAGTGAAAGGATCTGGAGAAGCTGTGGAGAACGGTATGCTGCATGTAATATTGTTCAACATGACTGGTTTTGTGGTGGGTCAGTGATGGTTTGGGGAGGCATATCCATGCACAAACCTCTACAGGCTAGACAACAGTACTTTGACTGTCATTAGGTATTGGTATGAAATCCTTGGACCCATTTTCAGACCCTACGCTACTGTAGTGGGGCCTGGGTTCCTCCTGGTGCCCAACAATGTATGCAGGCAGTTCCTGGAGGTTGAAGAAATTGATACCATTGACTGACCCCCATGCTCACCTGACCTAAATCCAATAGCACATTATGTTTTATTCTGCCAGGTTGCATTGTTTCAGGAGCTCAGTGATGCTCTGGTCTAGATCTGGGAGGAGATCCCACAGGACACCATTAGTTGACTCATTGGATACAAGTACATGTGGGTCATACAAACTACTGAGTACGATTTTGAGTTACTGTAATGAAATTTCGACTAAATTCGACACTTTGATTTTCAGGGTGTCTTTGAATTCAGTCCTCTGTACATGTAGCTTGATAATTTTCATTTCCATGAAACAATGTGGCATCCTTTGCCATTACCCAGTCCATATTAGTATAGATATCCAGCATGATTTCTTTTCTCATTGAGATCTGATTTATTTTCAACATGTTCCTTTAATTTTTTTGAGCAGTGTATTTTTATTAAAATGTATTAAGTATATTAAGAATACATACCAAATAAAAATCTTTAAAAATAACTAAATAAAAAATCAATTAGTAATAGATAAAATAAAAATAATTTAATTAATGAAAATCAAAAATAAATTAAGAAAATAAAATAATTATAATAAATTGCTATTATATAGACATATACTAATAACAAATATTAAAATAAATACACAAAAAATAAAAATATGTAAATATAAATAGAAAATAAGCTAGTATTAAATGAAAACAACAAAAAATATATAAATCCTCTCCCTGTGTTTGTGTACGTTTAATTCCTGTCCCTTGCTCTGTGTGTGGAGTTTGCATGTTCTTCGTGTTTTTGTAGGTTTAATTCCCATCCCTGGTTCTGTGTGTGGGGTTTGCATGTTCTCCAGTGTTTTGCATGGGTTTCCTTCAATAGTCCAAAAAGTTAGAAAACCCTTAATTGCACACATTGTGTCTGTTTGTGCCTTTCCCTACTGTCTCCTGACTCACTGTTACCATGCACCTCAGGCGATGAAGATGGATGGATGTCTACATGAAATCTGTGCAGCCTTAATATTACTGCTTTCTTCACAATATAACAGTTGGCACATAACGGGCATTTTCCCAGAGGGCTGATGGGTATGCAGATTGACAAAAGTTATCAAAATTTATCATAGAGGGCCCTAAAGTCCATGGGCGACTTTTAGTCCCAGTCTAGCCCTATACAGGATTAATCACAGATGAAGTTTTATAACAAGCAATCACAGCATGCTAGATAGATTGTGCTAGACTAAATCACTAATGGTTATCTATGCCTATGTGGTCCACCCTGAGTGTCAAAGTGTATGGAAACATTAGGTAAATAAACAAATTGACAGCATTATAGAATATGTCAGCATATAACTTTTTCTGGCTCTTGCATTATCAACCTATTCAAACCTTACACAGCACAAAAGCAGAATCTGGTTTATCAGTGTTGCATTGGTTAATATAATTAGGAAATTTAAGTGAAAAATCCAACAATGTAAAACACCAAACTCACATTTGAATACAGTATCTGCTTCTTTAAAGTAATCATACTGACATATGTAACAGTAAATGCTTCATATTCGTCATGACAATTAGAGTGTATTGACTGTCTGACTGATGTGACATTTTTTGCCTTCTCATTAACTATCTGTGTGTTAGCATACTTTCTGAAATAAGATGTGGTTTAACATATTATTCACATAATTTGTGTTTGAGGCCACTGGTCTGAGACCCCTACATATATCCATAAAGCGTAGCCCACAGGAAGAAGGACATGGACTTTGTAAAAGCTCAAGTACCCATCATCGGGACCTGTGATGAAAAATCACATACTATGAAAGTCCGACAGACTCTCATAGAAGAAAGAAAGCCTTTAAGTGGACATGAGTAAGTTTCTCTGGCTTCAGAAATGAGAGAGGGTGCTAATTAACATGGCTGTCATGGATTTGAAGTGGAGATAAGGCGATGGTCAGGAGACGGGCTCTGAGACCAGGGTGGCTGTCTGGACCATGTTTCTGGTGAGTGAGGGGGTGTATGTGGTAGTGATGTTGGGCATTTTAGACTGGTTTCACTCAATTCATAATCAAAGAATCAAACCCACCGTGATTTGTGGCATACAAAAAGTCAACATTTAATCCATACCTTTGAATTTGATATGTTTCCACATTAACAGCCATTTTTTTTCCTTTAACTGTAAACATTGTCTTCAGACTCAGTGGCAAGTGTGTAAAAGACTGACATAACTATAATAATGCTATAGTTATAGCATTATGATATTCAATTCATTTTCATTACACCCTGGCTATAACCATGTGTGACTTATTTTCGTCCCTCATCACGTTTCATTTGTGAAACAAAGGCACTGGTTTACCAGCTTTGTAATTTACAAATGATTTGCAGTATTAATAATTAATGAGGGATATTATCCTTGTTAAATGTGACGAAGATATGCTCAGCTAAATTTTTTGTTCTAGGAATGTTCACCAAATGTTACAATTAAGGGATGGAAATGTTCATAGCGTCCAGTTCTCTCAGTGGACTAGCTTTCTTGCCTGGACACCAAGACTACTCATTGAGCTTACCACGCCAGACAGTGATGCAGTTGATCCAATCCATAGCCAGTTGCCAAATGACAACGTAGAGAATCTGGCAGAGGATTGGGAACCCCTTGTCTGGAGGGGAGATCGGATTATGTCAGACTTTGAATGGCTTTGGCGGCAGGTGATCGGTAAAGAATAAGACGTGTTGACTTGCTAACCACTGTCACTTTCCCATGGAACGATGGAAGCCCTGCCTGCCGCTTCTCCGCGGAGTGAAGCAGCCTAGCGTGCAGCATCCTCACGGAGTGTACACGCCAAGCCAGCCACTACTTCACAGAGACAAACAGCTCAGCCTGCCACTCCTTCACTGCGAGAAGCAGATCCTATTTCGTGGGTCTGGGAGGAGAGGTACTTTGCACTCCAGGGCTTATACTGGAGGCTATTTTATGACCCCCAGGTACAGGCATCACCCATCTTGTTGGACCAGCTGGACATACAGTTGTATTCAAAATTATTCAACCCCCACTGAAATTGAGTGTTTTGGCCAGTTTGACATTGATTTTGATCATTTCAGTCATCTT
>JAABNX020000046.1:32825584-32847370 GCA_015163995.2 Mormyrus lacerda | reverse complement strand
ATTATATTGTGTGAGAATTTAGTCGTGTTACTTTTTTGAAGGGTGGGGAGAGTGTGTAAGATAGGCTTGTAATAATACTTTAGGCTAACCCAATCCCCCAGTTAAATTAATCATGGGGAAATTTAATTGTGTCACTTAGCCCTAGTCCAAGCCTTATGACATACAGAGGCACTGGAGAGATTTTTGAAGTGGGGCAGACCAAACAGCGAGCAAAAGGTCTCAACTTTTAAGCTTAAGTAGCAAAGCGTGATTAGATTGCTATTTGGGCTAATGGTTTAATACACTAAACATTGAATGACACTGACAGATCCACTGTTAATTTGTTGTCTGGTATGGTGTTGTCAGTCACTCATAAATGGTCTATTGAAAACCTGTCTAAACAACACATAGCCTATTTTATAACGTGTTGCAAGTTTAAATTTACTGAACCCCAGTATACTGTATTGTTACACGTTATGTGAGGAAATATTTATAGATCTACTGTTATATTCTAATGGTTTATTCAATTTCATGTTAGGTCAAAGTGAGATGAAGTTGTTAGCTTTGTTGCAGTAATATAAATTGACCTATCTGAGATATGCTAAAGCCGATGTTGACAATTTCATTCAACATAGGCTTTGTATTGGGTCGATATAGGTAGCTTTGGACAATTTTTGAAATTTTGAAAGTCTGCTTTGATGGATCTTTGTTTTTCCACTGCTGTCCAGTGAAAAAAACAATTTGTTCGTTATTCAGGGATATCCTTCTAAATACTAGTTACAGTAGCTACAATGTAGTATTGATATGGTTTTCCTTAGCATTGTCTTTATGAACAAAATAATACATTATACAGAGGATGGTTATAGTTAACAAATAGCAATCTCAAAATGGCACAAAGTGCGGTAGGTGTATTACGATCCACTCTGGAGGAAGTGAATCATGTAACTCAGAACAGACACATGGATGGTGTCAACAGACACAGGTCTGTCTTCATTCTATAAATGATGGCTATGGCCGCAGGAGTGTGATTTGTAAATTGTGCATTTTTATCATGGAGCACATTTACATGTATTTTTCATGCACTCCTATAACTGTTAGCCTTTGCTAATATATTCTTCCCTCCTCCTCAGGCATTCGTACAGAATATATGAGATTCTGGGGTATAGAGGGGACATGAGAAAGGGAGAGCAGATAACATTAAGTACCACTTAGGCACTTTGATCACCAAGGAGTATCAATCTGCCCAAGGGAAAGCCTTGTATATTTTCCAAAGTGAATCAGTGTTATTACTGTGACGGCTGGGATGAGGACAGCCATGCTTACATTCCAATCAAATATGCATGAACAGGAATGTGCCTATGGGAACACTTTCTAATTACACATATGTGTATATGCTCAAGTTTTTTATGTCATTAGTAGCTAATTAATTTTTCTGAATACATTATAAATTCACAAAATGGTAAAAAGTCAACATGACATTACTTGTATTTCATGATTAAACTGGCTCATGATAAGTAATATGTACTCAAGTACAGAATAAAATCTGACATTTTGAAATTAATATCAGTGGACTTGTTACTGTTATATTTGGTTATGTCCACAGTAAAACACTAGAATAATTAATAGTTGGGAGTTTGTCCTGAATCTGTGCTCTTTCCCTTCTCACTGCTACACTAAAGCTGAATGATACGAGGGTTAAGAACGAAGTCGTCTCTCAAAGAGCCTCCTGCTTAACCTTGACCTGCTGGCTTCGCAAAGTGCCTGTGTGTGACTGCAGCTGCCTGCCACTCCTCACAGAGTGTTTACATTCTGCCCATGGTCTTTATCTTCCCCATGGTTGGATCTCTGTGAGAGAGTTTATACAGTGTGCATATGCAGCCTCAGCCCTGGCAGCCCCTCCCCCTAGCCTGTAAGGAAGGGCCTGTCATAGAGTCATCCATCTCCAACACACTGCAGCACAGAGCCCTAGCTCAGTCTTCAGTCTCATTCAAACAAAATGATTCTGCTGTATGTTGGCTAAAATGAACTGTACATCTCTACTTGTCTCAGATGAGAATAAATTTTCCACATTTCAACACACATCTAATGGCAATGAATGAAGTTTGGTAATCACAAATAAATTTACACTATTCCTGCCATAACCTGTCTGGAAACAAAATGTCATCAGGCTTCCACTGTTTCTATAGAACAGGCAAAAGATGAAGTGAAATGCTGACCCTAAGGCTGATGGCACAAACATGATGAAAGAAGATGATTTGTACCATGAGTATAGGACTAAAGGAAAACATTCCAACCACTGGTCACAAAGAAATGTAAATAGAGTTTATGATTACGTGAATTGGTTACGTGAATGTATATATCCACTGGCTGTATCCAGTCATTATAAGCATGATGTAAGACATACAATCAGTGAAAATGGACCAGAGTAAATGGAAAATTATCATAGATTATCATGAAATTAGATTTTCAGTCTCACAAAATCAGTCCCAAGAGGATAGTATACGAAACAGTACGCTTCACAATCTTATACTCATATGTAGCCATACACAGAAATCATTCACATTAAAAATACAGTGTAATTGGAAGAAATTCAGTCAAATAAGTGTGTGGCATGCAGATTTTCATCAGTCAGTTTAATTGATGTAAGCCATTACAATCCAATATTAGAAAAACAGTCATATAGGCAGCATCGCTTAGCTATGAGTAATGGATAACATTAAAGGGGAATTTTGTGTCTTAGCCAAATAACCTGTTGGTAGGGGAGCAAATATTGGAATACCATCCCACATTCTTACATAGCTTGAGTAGACTTGGTTACTCAGTATTAGTTAGGAATGCATCTAATATCTGTGGTACACAGGTTACCCAGTTGTTACCAGGTTATGAGCTCTTTATTGGTGGAACTGGGCCTGTGTAACTTCAGTGTCGCTAGTGGGTTCTATTTTGTCTGACTGTGTTAATCAACCAATTGACCCATGACTGCCCAGCTCTCTCTATGGATTGTGATAGGGCTCCTCACGGAGATAACCCCAAGGGCTTGGGGAAAGTTGACCTCTACATTGTTTACATTACTGGCCAGACGCTACCCATCCAGTGTCATCCGTAATTATATAACAGAAAGAAGCTGCTAGTGGATTTTTTTCTTAATTGCATAGAATGTTGTTGTCCATAAGCCCATCCATCCATTTTCTGTTACCGCTCATCTTATTCAGGGTGCAGGGGGTCCAGAGCCTATCCCAGAGTTTACGGGGGCAACACATGTTGTAATTAAGCTCAGTATAAAATAATAAGCTCATTGTAAAATACTTATCACGCGTAAAAACTGGAAAATATTTTGACTTTTAACCCATATTTGATTTATGATTAATAATCTTAAATAAAAACACCCAGTTTCTTTGCCAAGTAAGACATCTTGGGCCATGCGGATGTAGGAACAAATTGTTTGTTACGTAGAAGGATGGAGACCACCAGCATTTCAAAAATGATACGTTTGCTTTCCTCTGGGAGTGATAGGTTATAGTCCACCTCTATGGTGAGAGGACTCAGCTGTGGAAAAAGGCAAACAGCTTGTCACTGATAAGATAAAACAGATGGTTCCAAAACCAATGTTTGTAAACTGATTTTTTTTAATGGTGGCATCATGTCACATTGTAGACCACACTAAGGAGGGTGGGTTTATCTTCATTTTCCAGTGAAAGTTCAGCAGCGGGTACTGTCAAATTGGCAGTCCTGAACTTGCAGTTCCCTTACTGATCTCTACACTTTGACCCCACAATTTGGAAGATCAATTCCTCTCAACAAGCAACTTGCTCTGAGCCTTTCCTATGGCAGACTTATATGTGAAATGGAGATTGTTGTTAATTGCAATGGTGGCAACCCCCCCCCCCATCAATGAATTCTCTCATTATAATCAACCTTTTTCTCCATTTGTCCTCATTTTGTTTCCCACAAACAGATATATTGAGGTATTTACATAACCTACAAAGATCCTGTCCCACAAATTATTGATGCAATGCAGTGAATAGTTCTGGGCACAAAGAAACAAGATTTCATACTGTAAATTTCTAAAAATGTTAATATTATAATGAAACAATGTATAGCTTGTAAAATAAATGGCATTTAATGCACACCATGGTAAACAGTATGTTATTTAAAACGTTTACAATGCAACACACAGTGAATCTATTCTGCGGTGAGAAGTTACAAATGAAAAATTGACATTTCAAGAGATCAAAGTTAATTGAATAAGTCTGATAAATACTCCTCCTCTGTGGCACTACATTCTTTTCAGTTGTTTTCTAATAAAAAACAGATTTTGGGAAATGTGGGTATTATATTTTCTCTGATTCATATTTCATAGTCTGAAAGGAGAGCGTCTTTTGATTTTTAATTTGTGGGGCACTTTTGTTGTCTCCACTGTTATCACTATTCTTCCAGATGTATTTCAAGCACTCTACAACACAGAAATACACAAACACAAACCCCACAAAAATATACATAGTTTAGACAACCTACTGTGTGAAAAAACTACATCACATCCTTTTGCTTTTGCATTACTGTGAAATCTTTTAAATTTTTTCTATGCAACAGAATATTTCAAGACTAGCCTATGCATTTGTAGAACACTCTATAAAATCTGAGGAGCTTAAGTATGGGTCTTATTGACCTGTTGTGTATAATGTCAATTTGGTCTGCCAGTTTATTAAACACCCCCCCCCCCCCCCCAACGGAAGCAGAACACCCTGTGGGTATCGATCTGTTCTATTGCGGGCTGTTTCCCGTGGAGTTTGCTTCATCCTGGATGGTGCAGCATTGTTCATCTGACAGCTGTCAATGGTCACATTATTTCCATCTACAGGATGCTGCCGCTGTCAGTCCAAGGGTCTTTGGCACTGCACGCTTTCCACATGTGTTGTGGGATTCAAGCAGAAAAGTTTACCAATCAATGCTGCCAACTGACTCCCTGGGTTCTCTTGTCAAATAAGTGCTGCTTCAATGTAAATCTCAGACTGTGACAAACAATAGACAAATGACCCTTGACAGTACAATTTTTTTTGACCGGAAGGAATTTGGTCCAAAGACCACCGTCCTTTGATTAATTCTCTAAAACAGTCCTGGAATCTCCCCTGGGCAGCTAATCTAGACAGCAGTGACTGATGTTTAGACTAGGCTTGGTGTAGGAACATATAGTCTGTTGTAGTAGTACAGCATGAGTATTAATTTTATGGTTTATATACTCAAAAATAGTGCATGAAAGATTTTCATGCAAAATTATATGAAGCAAAATTGGTAATAAATAAAAAGGGTAATCGTGTATTATGCAGAAGATTACAGAAATATACTCAGTCTTGCCAAGGTACATTATTACCTTGTTTCAATGCATTCCATATGGAACAAAAATGCAGGTGGAAATGGAAGTTCTTTGGTGGAACATCTCTTGGCCTCCACCTTTTCCCACAGACTGAGAGGGTGGCTTATCAGCCCTAATGATGAGACAGCTGGAAGCCATTTGCAAGAGCCGGCATCGTCCCTCTCCGGTCAGATTAGCTTTTGAAAACCAGAGAACCCATTTAATCTCTTCACGTCAAGAATAGATGAGCTGCTCTGACATCAACAAAGGAATATTTTAAACTAATGTAATTTTTTTCATGATTACACAGTTATCTCTTTTAAAAAACATCCTGGTCTTGATCTGTGTTTTAGTTGAGCTATATACTATTGTCAAAGAACCACCTCCTTTTGATGCAGTGTTTTCATACATATTAAAACAATGTTTTAACAATAGTTTTTTATTTGTTTTGGGAGTACGTTGAAATATTGCTGTAAAAATTCAGTTGGACTTAGAGAAGAGGTCTGTCTGTTTGTGTCACAAATTTGTTGAACAAATTGCATGAAAGTGGCTGATATAGCTTTTTCTTTATTGCTGCAGTCATTTATAAAATTATTGTCTTATGTGATTACTTGTGGTTATTTTTCTCCCGTTTTATTGAAATGCGTTCTATTACATAAAAATAGTTTTCTGTTGTGGCATACAGTAGTAGTTCAGTGGTGAGCAAAATGGCCTCCAGGACTGAGCACTGGAATCCTGCCTTTGTCTGTTGGAGTGTGGAATGGTTCTAACCCTGTTTGTGAAATAGTTCTAAGCCTGTGTCTGTACAGGGTTCCTTCAGGCACCTTCTGCAGCCCAAAAACATGCATTAGTGACCTAATGACACTAAATTGCTTTTAGAGTGTTACCGTATATATGCCTGTGTATTCAAAGGATAGCTTTCAGGTTCACTATGAATGTGCACTGCAGAAGTTGTTTAGGATGGATGTGGTTTACTTTCTGCTATTATATTTTACACCACAAGAAGAGTGCTGCTCAGTAAATGTGATGCCTTAAATAGTTTTAAACAGTTCATAAAATTACTTAGGAAGTACAACCTTGTTTCCAAAAAAGTTGGGACGCTGTGTGAAATAAATAAAAACAGAATGATTTACAAGTCACGTAAACCCATATTTATTTGAAAAAAGAACAAAGATGTTGAAAAGAACGTTGAAAGAACAAAAGATGTTGAAATTGAGAAATTTGATTTTATGCTTTATGACAAACATGCTCAATTTGAATTTGATGCAAGCAACATATTTCAAAACACTTGGGACATATATAGCATTCTGTTTTTACTTACATTTACTATCCCAATTTTTTTGCAAATGGGGTTGTATACATTTTTTTGAAAATATATTTGTAACTGTATGAATAATTGGAATAACTAGGCTTACAGTGCTTGCAATCAGCCACTATTTGCATTTTCTTTTTGTTCCATTTAAATTGTCTGCCCAAAATAGCGTCATTGTGCTCAGACGCGAGTTGTGGAATTAGATTTGTGCATCATAGTCTGTCAGCTGCTTAGATATAGGTTGAAATTCAGCATCAGGACAGTTATGGTATGTTTACTGTCACAGTGACAGCTCTTAGGAGAAACAGTATCTGTAACAATAGACTGAGTTACACTGTGTATTTGGTTGTGTGAGTCCTGCATCTATACAGTGAAATAGTTAAATCTCACAAAATAACTATTTTACAGTAGTCTGTTATCCTCTCCACATAGTAGAAGACAATTATTTTGATAGTTTAGTCTACCTGGTTACATCATAGTGATTTTGGGATTAATGGAACACATGGAACAATACTACATAATCAGAATACAAAAAGTGCTACAGTTACAAGAAAAAGACGTAATCAGGTTAACCATACATTTAGATAAAAAATGGGCATCATAACCAGGATTACATTCACAATAAATTTTAAAATGAAACATTTTTGGTAGACACAGTACATGGGCAAACAATATTTCTTTCAAGACATCACTTTCCTGTCTCATGGCAACCACTGCAAAAAATGCTTTTATTGCACTAAAATTTTGCAATTATTTGCATTGTTGCAGATAGAAGTGTGTGTGTGTGTGCGCGCGCGCGCACGTGTTTGTGCTACAATGTTTCTTGTACCAGTTTTAATGGTGTAAAACAGACCTTTAGACCATATGACTTCTGCCATGCAGAAAACATGGACAGAATCCACATATAAAAATATAATTGACAGTAAACCGTGAAATCTCATGGAATTAAACAAGTTTCTGATTTAAATTAATCAAAGGCAATTGTAAATTTTGGAAATGTCAGTTAGCTGCTGTAGTTTTATTAATTGATTGCTGGATGGTATTGGATGAAATGCCCTAATTTTATGCAGGCATGTTTTTTGTTTGTTTGTTTTTGTATTTCACCTGAGGGGTGTTCCACAAAACAGGATTTCTCAGTTAGCTGGATTAAGTTAAGCCAGAAGTCATGATTGTTCAATAAAAGTTTCGATAAGGACAATCAAGACTTCTAGTTTAAGTTAACTCAGCTAACTGAGATTTCTTGTTTAGGAAATACCACCCAGAGCTACTGATAAGGTTTTCTTTTCACTATCAGAATACATATCAGTAGCAATACCATGGAATGAAATAAAGTACATGAAAGGGTTGTTAAAGTTCTGTATATGATTTCTTAAGGAATGCTTAGAGCTTTCATAAGCCTTGCAATAAGAGAGATTTTAAAATATTTGATGTATGCCTCCATTTGCTTTCTTACGATTATCTTATGTTGTTCTTTTCTCTTACAGAATACTTTCAGAAGTAAAAACTCATTTTATTGGTATTGCTTTTTGGCATTTAGCCAATTCAGAAGTAACAGTTAGTAATCGGGTTACATTACTTAAATATTTTGATAGGCTACTTGTATTAGGCTACTTTTTTATCAGATATTTAGTAGTTGTATCAGAATACATTTCTGAAGTAACCTTACCAATCCTGTTTACCCATAACTGAGTTTATATTCTAAAATATAGCAAAAGTCTGAATCCTGTCTAAGTCTAAACACTGTCTAAGTTGAACAAGAAAAATTGTTTTTTTGAATTTTAAAAAATGCAGTAACTGTTGGGGCAAATGTATCTTGATGGAGATGAGATTTCAATAATAATTACACTTATGACCCATATGGAATGGTTGGACATTGTAATTTTCTACAAGTTAATGCATAAATTGTGTAAGATGGGCACTCTATGTGACTCATGCTGCTCACACATAGATGGGAGTGAAGTCAGCCAGACTTCCCATTTTCTCCTAAAGCTGCATGTGCTGATGCTACTCAATCAGATTGATGGATGACCTTGTTGATCTCCCGAACATTTTACATGAACCAGAAGATGTGTTATCTGATGGAGGCTTGCTTAATTTCACTGCCCAGTTCAGCCCTGTCACCTGGGGCTAGGGTGGGGGTGGGGGGGGTCTCTCTCTTCTTACCATAAGGCTAACAGTGAGCCTGAGTCTCCTCTACATGGCAATGCAGGGTTATTCTGCTTTGGCATCTACCCACTTCACACTCACTTCTCCCTCCACAATCAGGTACACAGGTGTACGGCACTCTGGTAATAATGGAACAGCAGACAACTTTAATGAAGTATTCACTAAGAAAGACAAAATTAGAAGTACTGCAAAGTACATTCTCACTTGGCTTTTTCTGAAATGTGTAATCCATCATCAACGAGCTGCATTTCAGCACATCTTAATGGAGTAATCCCCTCTATCATTTTCCACTGTTAGAAACATCCTGTTCTTCTGCTGATTTTTTTGGCTTTTTATTTTGCCTCGATTAAAAATCCTTGATGGGATTGTGTTTTCTTAATGGACCTGAGGTCGACATTTCTTCATCTTTCACTTTTCCTCACACCCCCTACACTTCACCATTTTGGATCTCTCTGCTTACATGAAGTTAACACTACCTTACATTAAAATATTGTCGTTATTTGTAAGCATTCATTTTTCGGGCAGATCAAGGAGGTGAAATGAAGGTACATCACTCCCAAAGGGTCAAATCTAATTGGCTGGCATTCTTGGGACAGGATATGAAGTTTAGGTCCTGCCCTGATCATTAAGGGAGTAAAGAAATTTTCCACAGATCTGTTACTTCTGTTACTATTCAAATTCCTAAAATTAATTAGCTGGAATACTTGTTAAAGTCTGGCAGTTTCTTGCTCATCTAGAATTATCATGAAACTTTATTTTTTAGAATGGTACAATATCAACATACTTATAAAAATGATGATTTTTCATCTGATCAGAACATATATTAAAAATTCACATAACTAAAAATAGAAGTTGTATGGAATGCCAAAGTGAGATGTTATGATACATCATACCAAATTATATTAAAAGTAAAAAGTAAATAATGTACTAAAATGCTAAACAGATTTTTACTGAACTAAAACAAAATAAGACCATGTATTTAAATGGATTTCTGAACAAAAGTAATTCCTTCTGATGAAAAATTTAGCTTTTAAAGTAAGAATTGAGTTATATACTAATTATATAGAAGATTTATAATTAACTGTTGCTCAGAATATTATTCAATGATCACATGTGCCAAAATTAAATAATTAAAATAATAATAAAAATTACAAAAGGTCATACTGAAATACACATTTTGAGATATTCAAATCTATAACAAAATCACACAGAATTTAACTGCATTTTGCTCACACTTAATTTGATATGTAATGTTTAATGTGTAGTGTTTTTTTGCATCAAATTTTTATAATAATTAAATGTGCTGGAAGCAGAGTGTGCTGCATAATTTCCACTATTCTAGATGCCTCTGGATTATTGGCTGTCTGCAGTGAGAAAGGTAATGTTTAAGAATTATAGGTTAACCTCCGGTGCATGATTTCATTAGGTAGTGGTTTGATATCAGTAATTGCTTCATCATTTAGATGCCGAAAAAAATACTGCCTGAATTTTTATACTCATCTGTCCCACACTCATCACTTTGCCCTGACACATATTTATTGGTAATTCTGTGAAATTGCTGCAGCAATCTCATTCTAGCCACAGCTCCACTGATCCTTTCCTCTGACATACATCACTTTACTACCTCTTCTTCAATACTTTATTACATGTGATTAGATATCTCATAGTAGTTACTTTTTGTACTTACTATTTATTGTATTGTAATGAGACACTGCTGTTTATTGTCTGTACTCTTTTGAGAAGGCATTCAAGTAAGAATCTTATTGTACTTTGTACAATGTACTTGCACATTTGACAATAAAACTTTGAATCTTTAGTCTTAAAGTAGTACATCAGTAGGAGCAAGGGCAGTAGATTAACAGTTTGTCTCAAGGACTTGAGAAGAGACTTCTAGACCAGCGTGACATGTAGTAGACTTCACAAGATGAAGGCTTCTCCAGGGAGCTAGTAGAAAAGTCTGCCAACAGCTTCCTAATCCAGGGGCTTTCTTTTGGAGTTACAAAATAGTGCTGTCAATTAAACCACAAAGATAACTCCAGGGGCTAATAAAATGACACCCCCATGGACCATGGACCATGGTTTCTAAAACCCTTTTATTCATGATTGTGGCAAAATGTGAGCATTTTAACAGAATGAGGCCATGCAGTTTTTTTTTTGTATTTTTATTAAGAGCTTTGGCCAACAGCATTGCATGATATGATATGTGCCATTCACTCATTATCTGAATGCATAAAGTTCCAAGTAGTCAACTTGTCTCCATTTTTACTGTTCTTGCTGAAATCTTCAAATTCAAGAACAAAGGCCATGAAGGCCCCCATGTCTAGCCAGGGTTAAGACACAAAAGCTAAACTAATCTAATTTTGATCCCACTGTCAATTGAACAAGTGATAGACTAGCATGCCTCCCACCCTTGCCCTGGTCAGCAGAAAAAACCTTAAGTCTTTGAGTCCTAAGCCACACAAGTCTCTCCCACAAGCTGCCTGCCAAGATCAAAGGCATGTGCTTATGAAGAAAAAAAGCAGGGGCATTCTGATCATCACAGGAGCTGCAAACAGTGTAACATACACAGGCCTTTGTTATCCTATTTATTAAAATTCAGGTTAAAGCCTGAAGTGGAAATATTGAAAGTATAGTACTTAAATTGATCTGAAATTGTATACCCATGAATAAATGGGTAGTTCAAACAAAAGGTTGATATAGGAGTAGGTTGAATACTCCAAAATAGTCTTTTAAATTTATGGCAGTTCTATTGCTATATATAGTTATGTTTATTTAAATAAACAACAGACAAGTTACACCATTTACTTCATCAACATTGCTTATTATGTTACTTCAATTAAAATCAAGCAAAAATAAAACAAAAACAGTTAACAAAAGAAACAATAGTTTGACTAACAATGTATCATTAAATGAGCTGAAACAAATTGATTTTAGATTTATACTTTAACAATAAATACTATGAACAAGGAAAAACACTTTTTCCTAAAAAGATTTTACAAAATACTGTTTGTTCATACTGGGCATCTATTGCTTGATACATACTTAAGTATGCATTTCATGTACAGTACTTCTCAAATAAGTCTGTGCTTTACAATTAGGGCACTACTAGTACTATTAACAAGGCAAGAGTAATAAACTACAAATTTACTTTCTGAAAATAATCAATATTAGTCATGATTTCATAGATTGTATGAAAGGGACTTGTATAGATCCTTGACTTATCCATTACAATCTGCAGTGAATTAAGATGAATACAACAGCATGTTCATTATGTGTCACTGGCATAACACAATCCCCAAAAATCTGTCTTCTTGTTCTGTTAAGGCAAGCCATTCTCATTACATTCCCTCGTCATTTTTATTTTCCCTCTTTAGTTAAACATACTTGAAAAAAAAAATCATAATTTTACAGAAACAATATAATTTAACAAGATATTTACAAATAAGTATGGAAATAAACTTTCTGATATATGATTCAGGAAATATGGTCAACTGTGTGCCCAGTGATTTCCTGAGTCGGAGCACTGTAAATCTACCATCAACAGCTTTTGCTTATTTTTTCCACTCTTGTTCTGTAGACAGGACTTGAAGTTGAACTAAGACCTGTGCAGACATTTGTCATACCAGCATGCATCATACCAGCATGCATTTTTAGCGCAATGCCTGGGTTCATGCCGTGTGATGGAAATCTATGGGGACCCATCTCCCAGAAGGCTGTCCCATTGATTCATCTTCTAAGTTTTAACCCTGAGCCATAGATGTCCCTATATGCTTTTAGAAACAGAATTTCAAACTAGTGTTGGCAAAAGTATCAAAAGTACTAAAAGCACCAATTTCTATCATGTATAAAGTGGTTTCAATGCTCATTCTTCATGGTATCATTTCTACAACCTGCACTTCTGGTTCGTTCTGATCACTGAGGCTTGTAGGCTATCAATGTGTGTGCCTAGATCTGAGTTCTGAGTGCAGTCTCACACACGGGGTGTTAAACTAAGATCTTTAGTTGAGAAGCATCAGAACTTTCTTACTACTGTTTCGTACTGTGCTTAATCGAATGTGGCCAGCATCTGGAGAAACTGGCTTTGTGCTAAATGAAAGATACAGGACATATGCAAGTTGTGGCACCACACAATACTGACAAAAGGGGTAAGCACCAGAAATTAGCTAAATATTTAAAGGACCGACACAATGACATACAAAGAATTTCGAGAGAGTACTTATTTCTGAATTTATGAAATATTGCTTGTTTACATTAAAGTAGAGAAGTGACATGCATTTTTTTTCTACAGGTTAAACCACTTTTGGAGTCAGTTAAACCATTCTGCATTAAGACAACAGTCTGCAGTTATTTTTACCCGTGGTTTGTGTATACAATCTCATGAGGTCCTGATGATTAGTGTTGACCATTCACAGTTGTGGAGCTGATAGAAGTGTTTGTGCTTTGAGACACAAGACAAAGAATGCATGTAAAAGTAATATATATCTGTTATATTATGCACTGTAACAATAATATAAAGTAACATATAATTGATAATAGTATTTATTTACTGCCCACGATTGTCTCTGAACATGATTAGAGGGTAATTACAATGACTACTACTGTACTGTACTTATGCTTTGACTGACAATGTATTGCGAAAGTGTTTTTAAATATAGTAACATGACTTTACAAAACGTTGTGATTTTTTTTTACCGCAAACAAAATTGCAATTGAAATAATTTTTTCTTGTGCTTCATTATATAATGTTTGGACACCTCTTGAAATTCATTTCTGGTTACAGGCCTGCTTCACTTACCTGTGTTTGTTCAGGTAACATGCACACAATAGAATGAGAACACAAAACCAAGAAAAGACACAGCATAGCCACTACGCACATGACACAGATAATACCTTGATGTTAGATTAATTTGGCACACAACGGTAATATTCTGAGTGAATCACAGAAAGGTTTTATCCCCCTGGCCTGCTTAAGTACACTCTTTGCCTCCAAGACAATATACAGGGATGTAGACAGCCTAATAATTGGAATGACTTAAATATTTTGAATTATCTTTATTTTACTTAAATGTTTAATAGTAGGTTAATTACAAACATTAAAAAAATCTACCTAAATATCAACTAACAATATTTTACCTTCAAAAGGATTGTGTGTACACATTAACACTGTTAAATAATTTCTGAAACAGCATTTTCTGGACTTTTTTCATAGTGTAAAAATATGTTTGGTTAAGAACACTGAAGGTTATTCTTTTTTTCCTATTTGAAATGATTTTATCAATAGACAAATCACGAATTTCAAAATCCAAGATTTGAGTTTCTCTGACAGGATTTTTAAGGAAAAGAAACAAACAGCTCTGGTCTCTTTCACAGAGATGACAGCAGTAGTGTCACTTCCCAGAAGCCATTCCATCAAAACAGGGATCCTCAGTATCCTTTCTTTTCCACAGCAAAAATCTTGAACGCTTTCACCAGAAAAAAACAAAACACCAAACCAAAAAAGGTGAAAAGTAATAAATAAAAGGACAAGATGCATAATGTCATGGTTGTGGTTCTCCCAAGATATCATTGAATCTGTACCTTCCATTAAAGGACTCTGAGACTTACCTTTTTTGCATGAAAAGAGATTATGATGCTACTGCTAGTTTATGGACTGGCTTTCATATGACCTCTACAAATGGCCAAATACACCAACAATGTCTTCAGATGTGCCTGGAAAACCGTTTAATATTAATATTGATAAATGTGTAACTCCACCTTCTGCCGTCTGAAGAAAAGCGTAGGCTGCAGTCTTTGCTTATGTACAAAAATCATCCGACTAGCTGCCATCACTCCACTCAGGCATGAGGCCCACAGGGTGTACCGTGTGGTACTGTGGGGATAGTGTACGGGACATACCATGGGTGTACAGATACTCATTGCCCTGAAGGCCTGCAGAGGAGGACTGGAGACTCCCACTGGGGCCGCAGGGTCGGCCTAGGGTCTGATGGGGCACGGAGCTATGGTACACACCATGGGCATCGCTCAGGGGAGGGGAACTGTGGCTCGCCACCCCACTAAGTCTTGGCACCAGTGGGCTGGAAGTGAAGTGAGCTGAGAAGTGCTGGTAAGGCAGCCGCTCTGTATGCTGCATAGGTGCCACAGGACAGCTGCTGTAGGGTGGCACAGGAGCCCAGGGACTGCAGCTGATGTCCTCCAAAGCTGTCGTGGCTTCGGGCCCCTGTGTGGCACTAGCATACATGCAGGCCTGCCGTTGTGCAGACTCAGTTCTATAATTCCCAGCCAGACCTGCAGACTGGGAGTAGTTAGCAGAACGGTAGTAGGCCTCATCCTCACTTGTGGGGCTCTCAAGGTAGGACTTCTTGTATGGGTGATCTCCTGTGTGGCACTCATCCTCCACTACAGCCAGAGACAAAGAAAGAGTTGAGGTCACCAAAAAGCACCTTAACTAAAAGGCTAACAAACTAAGACCGCAAACACGAAACTTAGTTTAAACACTACTACACTAGGCATGATATCAGAAACAAACTATTTAAGATCAATAAGACAGCATCAATACTTCAGAGATCTTGAATATCTAGTTTTGAGGAATATTTTGACATTTGTTCCGTGGGTGTATAACATTAACGGCTCTTGGATATTTTTCAGAATTAGTCATTCTGCATTAATTTCCCTTCCGTGTCTGACAATGAACTTGATTTTTCATTCTTCAGATTCCCTCCTTTAGATAGCCATTACTAGAAAATAGTGTGAAAATTCCCATTCTCTGACTACAATTTTTAATTTTCTTTCATTACTTGCAGTTATTGTGTTCTATTACTCATCTGAATCAGAACTTGCTCATTACTCATCCCTGAAACATGCCACATTCCACTACTCTATTTTGATGCAAAGCAGATACCTGTTCTTTTCGGTTCCATGTGAAGGAGCCATACCATTAAGCTCTTATTATCTTCTGCTGGTGGATTGGACATATAATACAATTAAGGTGTTTTGTATGCAATTTAGAGTTCTGATGTTCGCAAATTGTAAACTTCAGAAAGTTTTTTAAAGAGCAGTACATACTATGGGGTCACTTGGGTTTATCCCAATCTGTCTTTGTCTTTGAAGTATAACGTAATAATATATAAGAAGTAAGAAATTTCTGTACTCATGACAATAAATTTATGTAACTATAGTCCATCCATCCATTCATTATCTTCTGTCCATCCAAGGTCGGGTCGCGGAGGCAGCAGTCTCAGCAGAGACACCCAGACTTCCCTCTCCCCAACCCATTCATCCAGCTCCTCCGGGGAAATCCCGAGGCGTTCCCAGGCCAGACAAGAGACATAGTCCCTGCAGCATGTCCTGGGTCTTCCCTGGGGCTTCCTCCCAGTGGGACATGCCTGGAACACCTCACCAGAGAGGCGTACAGGAGGCATCCTAAGCAGATGACCGAGCCACCTCATCTGGCTCCTCTATATTAGCTGTTCATATTTAACCTACATGTACACTCCTGAGCAAAAAATGGCCCAAATTCTAAATGCTGAACATTAAGCTTTGGCCAGTTTTTTTATTATTATTTTGCCATGTGGGTATTCCATAAAGCAGGATTTCCTAGTAAGCTTGATAACTTAAGCCAAACGTGAAAACTGTCCTTTAGGAATATAGGTAAGTGACATTTCTTTTGGACAGCCCTTACATTTGGTTTATGTTATCTGGCTAATGAAGAAATCCTGCTTTGTGGAATCCTCCCCAAGTAGTTTAGAAAACCTGCTTTGTGGAATACCCTGCTTGAGTGTATTTACTTTGTTATTCTCAAGCAGTAGTCTGTATTTTCACTTAATACTTCAGAAAATCAATCTTTTAACACAGTAGAGTGTATTTTAACATCTTAAAGCATAAAATGATGTAAATTGCAATTTAATTTATGGATTGACTGAAGTCTAGTGGTGTTGCGGTAGTGGAGGCCTGCTCACCTTTCCTCTTGGTGCAGTGGTATACCTGACTGTGATCATGAGGCAGGGGGTAGGAGCCTGTCTGAGAGAGCAGGTTTGGTGGACTGCTGCCTACTCCATTCTCACAGGGGTATGGGGAGCTCAGGCCAGTCGGTGTAGGGAGGCCACGCACCTCCCCACTATAAGGGCTCTGGCTAGAAGTGCTCCGTTGACGCACTGTGCTGCGAGGGACCACTGGGTACTCCTTACTGTTGCAGATATGCGATAGAGAGAATTAGGCATGACAGTGCAGGGAGAAAGCCAAGTTTTTCAACAATGATAAACCATTATCTTCATTTATGACCATTATTATGATATGATGACAGGATGACTAACAACTTCTAATACAGAGTGAATCTGTGTATGCTTAATTTGTCCTAATTGCCTTCATTTAACTAAAGATGCTAGATATTTTGGTCACATCTGTCTCTCCTGGGCTTTAAAAACAGTAATACGGTAGTATTTTTATTCACCACTGCAAGTCAGTATAGTGTAAGTAAATATTTTGTTTTCTTTGAAGATTTAATGCAATCTTCAAATGCTTCTGTAAATAATCACTATGTCAGTGATATTCCTGGCAGTGCATTTATATGTGACCACTGAAGAAAGTCAATCGCCATTTTTAAAATAAAAGCTTTAATGGGCTAATACACTAAACCTCAACAATTTAGCCAGTTTAATTATTATGGTTTAGGTTAAAGGAAGCCACCCTATCTGGCACCTATGCTCACCACTGGATGAGAGAGAGTGAGAAGAATAGTTCCAGCATAAATTTTAATAATTATTGCTGCTTTTTCTGTTTAAATAGTTGGTTTTGTCAACTACAGCAGAGAAAGGCAAATCAGTGTCTCCTAAGGATAAAACAGTGTGTTTTTGCAATTTTCTGATCCTTCAGCAAAATCCTGCTCTTTAACCTTTAAAATCTAAGTGCTAGGGAAAAGGCTATGGGAGAAAAGGCAGTGGTTGATGGTCAGTGTTGCGTTTTGACAAAAAATCTGACTATATTGTTCATAGTGATCATCTGAGTAAATCAGACATGAGAGAAATAAATTCTGAATTTTTATATTGCTGCTCATAACATTTGTTACATAAACAGTTTTTTTTTAACTGTGAGCAGTTATAAAAACAAGAACCAGACAAAGAAAAATGATGTGTCCTTTATCCAGTACATCTAAGAAGAAAGGGCTTATCTGCATTTTAAATTCCTGAAGGAAGCCGCATGTAAATTTGTCAATAACAGGTGTGTGTGGCTATTACTATTAATTATTATATTATAGATTAGATATATATTATAGATACCTCTGCATCTTGGACATCCGGTGCAGTTCCATGTCATCACTCCCCCGGAAGCCTTTTGCAAAGGGGTTGTTTTCAATCTTCAGCTGTGTGATCTGTGAAACAATCGTCAAGATGTTAGGGAACATTTCCCTTGTGCATTACACTGTTACATCCATGGTAATGATGACAGGTGTGTTATCAAGAGTAAGTAAAGAAAATTGTGCAATACTAACATCTCATTACTCTGTTACATCTGTGATGGTGATGATAGGAGTGTTACCAAGAGTACATGTACATAATAACATCTAATGAAAGCATTTTAGAATAATTATCAACATCTTTCTAGATAACGCCAATTCTAGATGTAGAAACATTCAAGGAACACCAAGAATGGGCTCTTGTTTCTTAGTAATTAAATACAAGGAGATCTTCTGGAGTAGACTGTACCCATGTAACAGTAGTGGTAGCTTCTGATTCCTTGATCTTTGTGCCAAAAGGGCCTAGTTTTTCGAGTAGCAATGAATTTCTGCTTGCAATGTAATGCAGCAAATATTCCTAAATAATCTTGATTAAATTTTTCTATACAATATAAATAAATTGTATTCAGCAACCTAAAAAATTGTTCAGTAATCTAGTCTCTGATATTTTGCTAAATCTAACATGCTGCTTACTTAGAGCACATATATAAGCTATAGATCAAGCATGGTATGTAGAAAAATAACAGGTTGGAGGTCAGACAGGCTACCTCTTACAGGGCAAGATGAGCCAATCATGCAAAATGACTTCATGACTATCTCTGGGTGACCAGTAGAGATGGTCATGCAGGATATGTGTATTTTGTATGCCTGATCATTAGATCAGTAAAAAAAAACTGGACCAAGTAGCCTTTCAGGCTTCTTATTTAATATTAATAATAGTAAGTGTCAAATGTATATTTGCACACTTTTCAAATAACAGATTTGTAATGTTTAAGCTCTTCAGCCTTTTGGTACACAGAGTATGTTGGCTATGTTTTTAAATATCACGCCAGTGGTAAAAACTGGATCATAATGTCTATCTAGATATGTTATGCTGTTTCTCTACTGATAACGTAATTTGTTTCTGCACCAAGAAGTACATATATCAAGAAAGAGAGTAGGTGGGGCCAAGCCTTTCCTCTAGCGGCCCCTTCCATATGTTAAGTACACAAAACCATACTGATATAATTTCTTCCAAGCTTTTGACTGCTACATCATATCACCTATACTTATTTGTGATTGCGTTTTTATATATCTGTCATTTTTGGTATACATTCTTATTATGGTGGGAGAATGGTGCAATAATAATAATAATAATAAATATTATTTATATTATTATTATTATAAATCTGTAAAATCCCTACAACAAACTTAAAATATAACACATAGTAATGTTCTGATGTCAAACTAAGCTGTTCCTTTTGTATTTAATGGTTTACCGTCTGAGGAATTTGCAAAAAACTGCAGTGCATGATGGGTAGGGTCTAAAGGCTGCCTACGTCCTCATCCATCTGACGACATACATCAAGAGAAGGTGCATGCTTGATTACGTTCGTTTTTCTCAAGAGCTCAAATTCTCTTTTTTTGTGTTCTTCCACCCACACTTTAAAACTCGTTTCAGCGCCGCCACATATATTTATGTGCGTGTGCGTGCGTGTGTGCGGGGAGGGCGATCGGTGTTTTGCCCCGTGGCCTTGTGTGCAGTTGTTCCGCCACTGGGTAGATGTGTGGGTTTTTAGTAGCAGTGATTAGCAGTTAGTTTGGAATTATACATTGCAGCCTACGCTGTAGCCTATAAACTTGATTGGACTATGCAGTTAATGGCATTATTATTTTATCTGCCAAGGGCATAACTTTAGTTTGATTATACATTATGCAGCACCATTGTCTAAAATGTGGATTATGCTTCTCGGGCAATTAATCAATTGCGCAGTAAAACAATTGACTATTAAAAACAGAAGAGACGAACGTACTAATTGTCTGTTATTGGTTACATGCAATAAAGCTGATTTAAAAGCATTATATCTAGTTTTGCGGTAGTATCTATTTTGGGGGAAATTATTAAGGGATCATTAAATTAGAGCTACAAATGACAATTTTAACATACCATATAAATTAAGGTATTGTCAGTTGATCTGCATAAAAATCAAACTGCAATGCACTGTAACATACTCTGTGCTACTGAAATGTTTCCTATACAAGCGAACTGACAAAATTTGTTTTCTGCTGCTGTGGTGGTGGGGGTGGGGGCGCTCAACAGAATCACCCCTAGGGTGGTCCAGTTTCTGAGAATGACCAAATATAGGGGTAATATAATACCACCATGTAGTCAGAATTAAAGGGGTTCTGCGAATTTCAATTAAATTGACAATGAACATTTAAGTTTTACGTTTTGATTGTTGCCAAAATAATTGAGGGCGTAACCCCTAATCTCGCTTGATGAATTTAATTTCTTGTTCTGGAGCACCTTCTTTTTAGGGTCACGTGCGATAGCTGTAACCGCTCTCATGAGGGGAGAATACGTTTAAACTCACATAACTTTTAAGCGCTATTTGAGTTAAGGATCGGATGGAAGAACAGACCCCATTTTTTGGAATCAGCTAATAAATTTCTTATGTTATGAAAAACAGTCCTTCTGTTAATTTTCTAATGAAAGTAACACAGCACATTATTAACTACAGAACGTTTTATTTGGCCTAACATATAATAATATTGTTATTGTTAATATTGATGGCGCTAGTAATGGTACAGTTGCATTAATTTAATCATTATTTTGACAAACTTATTATTTTGAATTTGGAAAAAAAATGTATTTCATCCAAGACCATCCACAGACTTCTGACACTTTATCTGAAAAACAAAGATTTTTTAAATTCGGTCCAGATTAAGAATGTCCTAATTTAATTAAAAGTTTATTTGGTTCTTTCACGTGCCCCACCAATTCCACTGGAAATACAGCTTATAAATTAAAATAATGTTATAAAATACGTAAACGCTTATCCTGCATTAAACAGTACCCCATAAGTGTAGGGCTGCGCTTTCGTATCTGTTCCTTTGTAATATTTTTCCAAGTAAGCCTTATGTTCAGGAATATTGTAAACATCTCGGGGACGTCTTAAAACCCAATAACAGGTACGCAAGAGAACTTCTTTGTGTGAAATATCTTTAAAAAGTTTAAATTCTCGTTAAAGAATTGAAAAGAATTTGTTAAAAAACAACAAATAAAACGAGACCGGTGGAACGCTTGTAACTCCCGAAGACATTCTATTATTTATTCTCTCAGCCCTAAGCTATGTAAGTTAATAAAAGTAATTATTTGTTCAAAAGTTTGTGGTCTACGGACTTCTCGTTCACGTCATCGGATATTAACGGTATCTTCCGAAAAAACATTCGCTTGGATTTCCTCTTTCGTCTTGATTGGCTCGAAAGGCAAAAATGGTTCTCATTTTCCTCTGCTCCCTGCCACACCTCACATTTAAAGAATAGTATATGCATCTAGGCAGCGGCAAGAAAACAGAAAAACGCCCATAAATTAAACATATTTCTAGTACCATGTTTTCATGGAAACCATTCTCTAAAGTACTCTTCAAATATGTAGGCTAAGATTCGATTCGTTGGTTTGTTTAGAAGCATTTTTTGTTTCAAAAACCGATATAGGATGTAGGCCTACTAAGATTTTAGGTCCCATCAAAATGAGCTTACTCCTATATT
>JAABNX020000046.1:32793779-32806107 GCA_015163995.2 Mormyrus lacerda | reverse complement strand
AATTTGTTTGATAACAGACTGACATTGTATTATTGTCTAAATAGTCTATTTAATCTCTGTGGTAGTTAATCAGTTACGGGGTAAAGTAAATGACAGTATAAAACAATCGAAGGAAGGAATATATATATATATATATCATTAAATTGGTTGTCGATTGTGGGTCCGGCACTTTTTTTCTTTTGACTTAGGCGCATAGTGATTCGAGCCCTAACATCGTTAGTTATCTGGAAACTCACCCCGGTATACAAAAAATGCAATATACGTACCAAGCCTGTTATATACATAAATATACATAATTCACACCTGAAATGTGCAATTAAATGCTTATATGATATACAAAACAAACATCGAGTATAAATTAGGCATACACTTTTTAAAATAAACCTTTGAATTAAAGTATTACAAATTAGACCCCGAATACATGGGCGTAAATTATGAGGGAGGAGGGTTACAATAATAAAAACCAGCTAATACAAACCCCGCAATAATCATGTCTCCCCCTAAATGGGTGGAGACCTCCCACCCCCATGTTCAAACCAAAGTTACGCCCTTGAGCGAGTATATAGGCTACATTACAATCAATATCGGTGTATTTGGACGGCCATGAAGTAGCACTTTAAAGGGAGGGGGTAGTTAGGACGATTCCAAGGATCCATGAATGACAGAGACCCTAAAAATTTGTAACATGACTGGATTGGTCCATAATGGCGTCTATAGGCCTATGTGTTAACTTAATTACATTGAAAACATGGAGCTGGATGACGGAAAACGTACATTTCGGCGAAAACTGTGAGCCATTCTTGAGCTCATATCTTTTGCTTTTATTATTATTATTATTATTATTACTACTACTACTACTAATTTTACTACTACTACTACATAACGCTTGCAGTTAGACACTGAAATAATAACAATCTGACCAAGAACGGGGCATTTTTGATATCATAAATCCCTGATAACGTGATGTCGCGCCGATACATCTTACAAAACGCATATCTTAAGCTAGATTTCATTTCTCGATACAATCAAACTCAGGGCATTTCGCATGTGGTTGACTGGTCTCAGGCATTTTGGGCCAACTAACAGCAGTGGCACTGCTTCGCAGCAGAGACCCTCCGGCTAATTCCCGTATAACCCGGAAACGAATGGAAAGAGGCGAATGAAAGTGGCATATATTTTTATGTGTATTCAAATAGACCTAATCCTTCGTAGGTCGTATTTGATACGGAAGTAAAAATTATTGTTTGGTTTAAGCGTGTCACAATGCGCGGCAGTGAGATAGCACCAAAGACAAAAATGGGTAAAACGTAAGACTTAGCACTTATGTTGGTCTGGGATGGGGGCCCATGATAAGCTTTCATTGGGGTCCAAAATACCTTACGGCACCCCTGCGTCCGGACGTTAAGAAGAACAACGATGTTTTCGGAAAACTCACTGTAGTTATGCCATTTAATATTAAAGAAATCATTCCCGTCTCGTGGCTCAGGAAAGCTTTTTATATGAATTTAAAAGAGCTCACATAGATTCCTGTCCCGATTTAACGCAAGCATTTAAACCGTTAATAATGAAATCCTTTATAGGATTTGAACGCGCCATTTTTTGGTAAATAAAATAGGTCTACATCTGCGAGAAAAAATGAGTTGCGAATTCCTAAGTATCGCATACACGTTTGAAAACATATTTTCTATATAAAAAAATGATTTCACAACAGGAAAGCTCTTGGCGCAAGCAGTAACAGAATGCATAATATTCAGTTCAAAATTCAGTTCTTAACTAAAATGTTATGCATATTAATTTAATGATTATGTAGTCCTATTAGTTTTAAACTGTTTAAACATAAAAGTTTTAAGAATATCTAATTAGTAACTTTTTACTGTTTATTTTAAAATGTCCAGTTTCAGATTACGACTTAATATTCGTATGTTTTATCTTTTAAATCTACACTGATTAACAAACAGTGTTTCAAAGAGGAGTACGACACTTTTAGTATAGGCTAATTTCCCACCAGTATACGACCGGTACAACGCGATAGTTTTAAAATTTACTTCGGTCTTTATCAGATATCTGTATGGAACTCAGTAACTCAATAACAAAATTAAGTATTGCGGTGTCGGGCGGACCGAGACATCACAGGAGCAGAGAGAGACACAGAGACTTGCTTGCCGTGGAGAACAGGCTCTTTATTACATAGGAAACACAAGGTTGTCAGACGCCGAACTGCAAAATGCATAAACTTTGGGAGATTTACGTAAGCTAATTACACACGCTCAACAATAAGGAAATGTAACCATTAACATTAACAATATCACAACAAGGGCTAATTACAACTACACGCAGGGCATGCTGGGATATAAGCCCCACCGGTACTACGTACAGTATGTATTATAAGGCCTTTACTGTGTAACAGAATTCATATTAGCATTTTATACTGTTCAACATTTTCCTTTAAAGATCTGAAATCAAATATTACTACAGTAGCATTTTAATAGATTGTTTCCTGAAGTTAGCAGTAATCAAAAGTAGTAAGAGGTTATTGCCATTTGAAGGTTCTTGAATATGGTACAGATGGTTAATGGAAAGAGGTTTTTATAAAATATTTTATAGGCCTTAAAGTCATCGCGTATTCTACGTGTTTAGCAAATATACATCTATGCCTCGGTGTGTGCCAACTAGTCTAATATCGGTTAGCAGTGCTTGTCGGCGGGGCAAACTATACCCTCAGAGCATTGTATACAATGTCTCACGCGCAGCACTCAATGATAAAACATACATATCCTTATGAATTTATATTTCAGACATTGCCCAACATTAAAAACTGAGTAGCCTACCGCCTAGATCAATCTAAAATGCCGGTTTGTGTTTAGGCGGTCTAAAAGACAAATTGCGAATATGCGAAAATTACATAATGAAAGTTTTTAATATTTAATATTATTCGTTTTAAAAACAACTGGAATTACATGTAGCCTGTTTACCAATTTAGAGTAAATATAGCCTAATCCAATGTGTATCTGAACTAAGATCCATTTACCTTATGAAATTTTTAAATTAAGATAAGTAAGTACACAATACGGATATGTTTGGGATTTGGCCGTTTATTTTTATTACAATGGTGAACTGGCAAAACAGGCTACTTGTAACTGTAGTTGCTTATCAATATCATAGAAAGTATAATACTCAACATCTTATACTCACAAATTCTCAATTTGCCTTTTATACGGTTTAAGCACAACATTTACCTGCTGGCATTTTAGATATCTAGGCGATAGTCAGTTTTCACAAAGCTTTTCATGTCATACAGTGTAAATAAATTCACCTCCTTCTTCAATCATCCTTGTAGTCGTCATCCAGGAAAATAAAACAATAAAAACAAAACAACCCTATACAGGCCTACTGAAATTTGCCAATTTATTATTTCCTAAAACTACACCTGGTGCTTTCGGGTAACTAATAGGTAACTTATGTGGAACATGTAATGTAAACTGTATCTTAATAGTGAGTAAGAAAATGCAAACAACTATAATGTAAAATACTGCATTGTTTTTCGTAAACTTGGAGGTGGGCTCTGCAGGAACTGCTGAGGAGGGGGCACCCCCGGGACTTCCAGGGCGGATCCCTTGGACGCTGTGGGACCTGTCAGGCAAGATCAGAGACGGGGACAGGGATTGGGACAAGAGGGTCCTGAGGGGCCTACAGGGCAGGAGCCAAGAATGGCCCACATGCGAAAGATGGTGTGTCCCTGTCTCCCATCAGGAGACAGCGATTCAGCCTGTCTTTGGAACTTTCCCCAGTATTTTTTTGGAGTTGGACACCGGTGTACTTCAAGTTCTGAACAGAGATCCATAATGTAGAACTCTGTCCAGAGGGTCACACTCCAGGGAAATGTAATCCTCTAGACTCGAGTCCCCCAGATTGTATGATGTGGCCACCTGCCATCTTGGAGAGGACTCTGGGAGGGAGCCCGGCTACAGCAGGCTCCTTCTCTCCAGATCTCGCCATACCCCCCTCTCCATGGCCTCCTCTACGAGGGCCCTGAAACAGGCTACCAGTGGTATAGGGAGGAGGTGCCAATCTGGTGGGAGCCTAAGGAGAGTCGATCACAATTGGGTTGGCCAATAGTAGGTAAGATGAGACAGATGGGGCACCAGTGGAGCAGCGGCCTTCTCAGGGCTGGATGCCAGCGGATCGGCACCTGCAGAGCAGTGCCTTTGGAACAGCAGCGGCTTCTTCTGAATTGGACTGGGTTGGGCTCAGAGATTGCAGTAGTAACAGGGTGACCACCGTTGGTGACTCCTGAAGCTGGGGATCTTCCTCTAATATTCTGGGTGGAGTGTAATAGAGTGTAACTCCTGTAATATTCCGTGACATGGAGCACAAGACTAAGAGATACTAATATACATGACTATCAGAGGAGTAAGCACAAGCTGCGGCTGGTTAATAAGAGAACAGGAACAAGAGGTAAGACTAACAACTACAGCGAAACTGCTTGTTTTCTGTGCATATGTAAATAAAACTCTCTATAAGCTCCAGGTGCAACTAGAAGCCACGGTCAATGGAAACACAGGGAGCAGACAAGCAGGGCAGGGCTGTAAATGTAAGCTATTCACCCTACAACTCTTACCCATAGGACACAGAGGAACACAGGAAACACATCAACATCACACACAGAGCAAAGGTGAGATTTAAACCCCAAACCAGGAGGTGTGAAGATTAGCTATGTTAATAATTTACAATTAAGTGACAATAATCTTATCACAAGCTTTGCGGAAGCAATATTTTTTTTAATAACTTTTGCTGCTCGGTCATTAAAAACCCTTCACACTACAGCACTTTTGAATTCTTAAATATCCACACATGTAGTGTTGGCCAGGCAAAGCAGTAAATAAATGCACGATTATAATCTTTTATAGGTCTTCTAATTAACGTTACATAGGGGATACTATAAAAGCAAAGAAATTGGTATAGGTCACTTTGACAGCACTGCTTTAGGCTGGAGATCAAGACCTGTGGTCAGTGATTAAATACCAAAATGATTTATGGATGTAATGCACTTGTTGTAATATCATACTATACAGTCCTGTTTTACTTGTCTGAAGAAGATGAAACAGAAGTCTGGTTTAAAAAATTGCTAAATTAGTTGAAGTAGTTCATAAGTCAAATTGGTAAACACAGCTGAATGCTTGGAGGTATGGCTCGACAGAGTACATTTAAAAATGTATAATGCACTGCTTGGAATGCATTTACCTGCTCATACAACAGTTAATACATATGTGTACTTAAAGACAGGTCTTTTAGCTTATGAACTAACAGCTGCCTTGTGGTCTTATGCTGTATTTCATTTACCTTAGAGGTCATAAGTCAGAGTTGGGAATTTAGAGATACAGTAAGCGATCATTGTTGATACAGCACACAACAACAAAATGTGTCCTCTGCATTTAACCCATATGTGACATCATGACATAGCAGAGAGCAGCTACTTGCTCAGGATACCTCAGTGGTACATTACTGGTCAGGGATTAAAACCCACAATCCTTCAATTGCATGTGCACTTCCTTAACCATTAGGCCACCATATCCAATTTCATCATGTTCCACAACAGCAAGTCAAAAAGCCGTTAAACAATACCAGTTCTAGCCAGGTTCACTTTTAGCCATTGTTAGCAATATCAATTGATAACAACACATTATGTGGTATTTTGCACATGCAAACACCATAGCAACATGTCCATTGATAGAGGTTGGACAGTACTATGTGTACGATTGATTTATTGAGACACAAATAATACATGAGTACTAATACACATTATACAATTACAGTTTATTTCTGAATAGTACAGCTATCTTGAATTCTGAGGTCAAGGTTGTAAAGACTTTTTGAGTCAGAACAAAGACTTCAGGGGCATTCCAGTTGGAATTGAATGCAGCATAAGCGATACACTTGTTTTTGAATGAAAGACGGTGGCTTATGTATATAGGCCTAACCAAAACATTTAATAGTAACGGGCTTGGGTGATATCTATATTTTTATACTGTCCAGACCTGAATCACTGGTTCATTCACTTCAAAAACAACAAACAATAGGCTATCAGGATCAGTCCGTACCTGGTCAACCCTTTCCTAGTATTTGAGTCCTTCGTAATTATGACCCTCACCTATGTCATGTTGCTTCCAGCCCTAGTCTCTAGATGGATTATAACCTGTGAGAACAGTGGCAGTAGCGGGCATATGCACTCCAAGCTGTACACAGTACACTTTTAAACACACTCCTTGGAAGCAAGGAAATGTGTATATTTATTTCTTTATGTGCTCTGCCTTCTCAGCCATATGTGCACAGCTTGGAGTGCATTAACCCTTAACTTTCACTTTGGCAATGATTACACTGCTCCCCGCATGGCAAAATTTATCACAGGGGACCTCCTTTGCAAAATTTGGGGTATCCCAATGTCCAGGGCCAGTTTGTAATTCCAGTCCATCCCTGGGTTGTTGCAGCATTTTCCTATTGATGAATGAAGGGAAGTCTTGAACAGACATACATTCAATTGTAATAAGCAACCCATTGCTCAATATCTGATTGTAACTCTTATTTGACTTATTGTAGAGTATCAGTGATTGGAGTCATTATTATGAGTCATTTCTATGCATTTTCTTTCATTAGCATTTGGCCTTGTGGTCTTTTAGAATTCAATAGCTTCAGTATAATACATTATAATAGGCTATCTATCACATTTTTATTTTCTGTTTCTCAAATTTCGTTGTTGACAAAATTCTTTTGACTTGCTGATGTCCCCCTCAAGATTCAAGTTCTCCCGACTATGAAGACTTTACAATTTTCACTGGAAATAATAAATATTGGTTATTTGTAGTTGCTTGTGTATTATTTATAGAATACTTGTGTATTCTTTACTTGTTAATATCTGTGGAACTAAAAATGTACTTCATATTGGTCTTAAACCTTTTCAGTAACTACATATTATATTTACAGTGCACTTACTGATAATTTAGTTGGATATGTTGATTCTTTACTTCTTTAAGCCTTTTCTTTTTTCTCCTAGTACATCAAATCCTACAGGGGTATGACTGTATTGATGGTTCAGCACTGCATCTAACCTAACCTCCATATCACACACATTTTCAACTGCATCTCTTTCTGAACCTGACTGCAATGATAAGGAATTACATCAGTATTACACACATTTAGTCTCTCTCTTCAGTGCTACCCTTACACATTTACCCAACACATTCTTAGTCATGTTTGCATTATACTCCCATGGGTTATACATGCTCATACACTTCACATGCACATGCACTATATGCACACAAACAACCCTCATGCACACAAATGCTCCGAATGGACGCATTTGCTGCTGATATGCAGGGCAGAGGCAGTAAGGGCAAGGTCAAGGTAAAGCCGTCTCTGCAAACAATCACATAACACAGAGAAACATTTCCGCTCTCTTACTCCTTAGATTTTTTCTTCTATTTTATGCAATGGTCTGAGATCACCACCCAAACATATATCTTATGGGACCATGGCAGGTGAAGGTCATGGCAATCAAAATGTCATTCTTTCCAACAGCTTACTGATGGTTTTTGAAATGGTTTTGAAGTCATTGGCTATCTGTGTTTCCAAATAACAATGATAAAACCTTTGTGTTTCATGGAACCAGATGCATAGCTAAAGGCACCATACAGTAATGACAGAAAGTAGAAGAAAGATAGGTTTGTGATAAGTTTCAATGAAATCAGGTTGTGTAGCATACCTTTCTGAATAACTAAATAATCAGCAATTAAAAGTATTCAATGGACTATATAAAATCAGGAAAAGCACTAACAAGTAATGTTTAGGAGTTTTATATTTTGTACTCATCAAAGCACACATATTTTCATTTGCTTGCACTTCTAACCGTATCACAACCAATGATTGTTGGGAGGTACCATATTACTGTCAATAAAATTAACCAATGTTTTAGTATTTTAGTGAAATCACCAGCAATTATTACGCATGTACCTTCTTGTAACAGACAGTGGGCCCCTGGAAAAACAGATAATATAAAACAGAATAAGTCCCTACACAAAGCACACGCTGTCTTCTCAGCATAACTTGTGAGTGCACAGTTGCAAAGGATCAAATATCCGAACTAAACAGAAATTAAGTTCACACCCTCGGGCAAGTTGAAAATAAATTCTTTCTCTTTTTTTTGCAGCATCTATCTATTTCACTCTGCTGAAGGATGTCTGATATAAAATCAGGTCCATTTTAGCTGCCAGCATTCCACAGTAACATCAACATCTTGAATGCCTTTGACTTTAATGATTATTTTTAATATTTTCAGAAGCTGCTTAATAAAATTGATATGAATCCAATAGTGGCTGTGAGTCTTCAAACAGTTCATGTATTTTTTTATGCCATAATAAAGTATAGTTTTGGATTTACAGCTTCCATAGGACAGGCAGGTTTGTGGACACATGAAGTGTCCTCTTAGATTTCTTGGTGCCCCAGCACATCTGGAAATCTCTCCTGTAGATGAACATTGTCTCTTCCTTATTGCTGTGTTGTCCATCTTACTTGAATCATCTGAGTCATGTTTTACCCAATATGCTTCATTCAAGAAACAGTTTTTTTCCATGACCAGACAAGAAACGCAGCATCCATATTCAAAATGTCCAAGGAAAATCTAGTAGCACAAGCATATGAATGCCTGAGTAAGGTGAGCTGGGGCCTGCTGTGTTCCTGGATCAGCCTGGGGGGCCCTCTCAGCTCTGTAGGTCTGTGGGTCATCGCTGCTCACCTCTACTGGGGTCAGACTGACATGAGTGGGGTCATATCCCACTGTTCTGCTATAGGATTTACAGTGGCTTTAAAGGTTCCCATGCCTGTGCCCTAAATCCTACTAATTTCCTGAAGCCTCAACCATTAGCAGCTTTATTTTACCTCAGTAAGTATCTCTATTTACAGATTAATGTAGTTTCTGGAGGGACAGTATGTATTTTTTTTCTCCTTTGCTTGTTATTTTGGATTAGAGATGACCTTTTATGTCCTCTATATTCCCATTCGTTTGTGATAGCTTCCCTAGAGAACTCATGCAAAATGTCAAAATCAGTATAATAGATCTTTAATTGTCAATTTTTGTTTAAATTGTCAATTATTTAGGATGCACAGTCCTGTTGTTAAATAAATAGCAAGAACTTAAAACTATTTTTCCTGCTAATTAGCTTGTAAAATCTATTTAGCGATAAGGTATAATTTAATAAAAATGGAAGAACATGAGCAATAAGCTCTTTTTAGAGCTTTTTTTTCAGTTTTCGAACTCGTTAATTTAATTAATTAATTAAAAGTCGAACCAACCAGTTCGAAAAAAAAATAGAACTCGATCTGAATCTCAGAAGTTGAACCACGAACTCCGACCTAAGATAACTTGTACGCACGGGGAAATGAGTCACACGGCACGTCTCTCAGCTGAAACAAAGAGTAAAGCCTCAGTCTCAGCCTCGCATTCGCTGCGATAGCATCGTGCTAGTTTACACTAGCTGAATACATATATTTAGACAATAAAAATGCATTTAGACAATGATAGACAGCAACATTATTATTAATATTAAAAGAATTAATGAGAAATCTTTATTTTAAAATGTATTTTATTATATAATAACTACATAATAAAATACATTTTAAAATAAAGATTTCTCATTAATTCTTTTAATATTAATAATTAACCATTAATACATTTAATAATAATAATATTGTCCTGCCCAGCGGAGACGGAACGGAGACAAAGGCGCAGACGTCAGGGTATCGGGGAATACGGGGTTTAATTACAGGTAAGGCGGGTAAAACAATGACAGGACTGGGGAAACAAACTGAAATGCGAACTGAATACGCAAGACTACTAATGAGAACAACCAGAAACAGCTGATCACACGCTGTTAACGAGGGGGCGTGGCACACGGAAGGACGATCTGGCAGGACACATTGTTTGGATACATTTATTCTCTTACTTTAAAAATTACTGTTTTGATAAATGTGTTTATATGTGTTTAGTACAGTAGGCCTATATGTTCTTCTTGTTTGTTCCGGTTCATTTTATGTTTACATACTAAAAAAAAAAACATATATCGGTGTATTTTTTAATTGGTTTTCCGTTATTTCTTATGGGGAAAATTCGATCAGAACTCGAACTTTTTAGGATTCGATCCCGAGTTCTGAACGGATTACGTTCGAGTTCTGTACCACTGTATATTAAATGCTTGCCTCGTAATAGTTTAAGTGTAGTTTAATATGAAACTGCATTTGCATTCTTGCCAAACAGGAAAATGTGTTTTCATATGGTTCACTTATCTCAGAAATTCTTAATAAAATAAACAATTTAATTAAATAAGAAAGATCTTCTTCATTACTTAGACATAACACAACAGGATTGAAATTAATAATGCAAAATCTTAAAAAAAAAAACATCATAAAGAGAATAAACTGCACCATTTGAAAACATATCCAGTAAAATAACATGCTCAGTACATTCAGATCAACGTAATATCAGTGCTTTTTGGAACAGCAGCTTATTGGTGAGGTGCACTGCGTTAGCAGAATCAGTGGCATGGAGGGAGGGGCAGCTACACCAGGGGAACACCAAAACGTTCTCAAGCTAGCTGAGAAATATAATCTTTTTAGCATGTTATGGGTCTGCTCCGAGGTCTCCTCCTGGTTGAAAAATGCCTGAAACACTTCCTTAGGGATCAATCCAGGAGGCATCCTAGATAGATGCCTGAACCACCTCAACTGGCTCCTACCAATGCAGAGGAGCAGCAGCTCTGCTTTGAGCCCCTCCAAACGTCCTCGCTCCTCATCTCTAAGGTTGAGCCCAGATACGCTGCCAAGGAAACAAATTTCTGCTGCTTATATCTTCAATCTCGTTCTTTCGGTCACTACCCAAAGCTTGTCATCATAAGTGAGGGTAGGAATGTAGATTGACTGGTAAATCAAAAGCTTCACCTTCCAGCTCAGCTGCCTCTTCACCACAAAAAAATGGTACAATGTACATATTGCTGCAACAACAGAGTTTTGTCAATCTCCCACTAGTGAACAAGACTCTGAGATACTTAAACTCCTCCTCTTGAAGGAGCAACTCATCCCCCACAAAGAGAGGGCAATCCAGCCTCTTCTGCTCAAGAACCATAGCCTCAGATTTGGAAGTGCTGATATTCATTCTGGCCACCTCACACTCAGCTGCAAACTTCCCCAATACATGCTGCAGATCACCAGCATGATGATGACGGCAATAGGACCATGTCATCTGCAAAAAGTAGAGAGGCGATCTTGACGCCACTGAACCGGACCCCCTCTGCCCAGAAATTCTGTTCATCAAACAGAATTGGTGACAAAGGGCAGCCCTGGCAGTGTCCACCAGGAATGAGTCTGATTTATTGCTGGAAATGTGAACCAGACTCTTGCTCTGTTTGTACAGGGACCTGATGGTCCACAAAAATGGACCCCATACCTGAAGCACCTCCACAGGTCCCCAAGAGGAACACAATCATATGCCCTTTTCAAGTCCACAAAACACATGTAAATTGATTGGGTCGAACTCCAATGAACATTCCAACAACCCTGTGGTGGTGATGAGCTGCTCTTATTTGAAGGAACCCAAGGATTCAGCTTGCACTACGTTATCAGGAAGACAGTTCCATACTCTTGACTACACGCTGTGTAAAGAAGTGTTTCCTTAAATCTAATTTGAAATGTTCTCCCGCTAATTTCCACCTATGGCCATGAGTTCTTGTATTTGAACTAATGCTGAAATAACTATTTGGTTGAACAGCGTCCAAACTTGATAGAAGCTTATAGACCTGGATCATGTCCCCCCTGTCTCCTTTGCTTGAGGCTGAACAGATTTAGCTCAACTAACCTCTCCTCATAAGACATTCCTCTAAGACCAGGAATCATTATTGTAGCCCTCTGTTGCACCCAGCAATGTCCTTCTTAAGGTATGGTGACTAAATCTGCACACAATATTCTAAGTGGGGTCTTACCAAGGAATTGTATAATCTTAGCATCATCTCCTTTGACTTAAACTCCGCACACTGTTACGTGCCGTAAGTTTGTATTCGTGCATCTTCTTCGGACGCCCTGCTCACTCGCCATTCGTCCGTCGCCTCTTCGGCCCTGCCCTCTTTGGCTCCGCCCGGACCTGGCCCCGCCTCCTGGCTACGACAACTTCCTGTTCCAGCTGCTGAAAAGAGGGACACGAAAACACCTCAGGGGCTCTGCTTGTTTGTTCTTGCTTTGTTGGTTTGCTATTCTGTGATTGATTCCTGTGTACGACTGTTTTGGTTTCCTG
>JAABNX020000046.1:32766243-32776466 GCA_015163995.2 Mormyrus lacerda | reverse complement strand
GTTTCATTTAGTGTTTTAGCTTCATAAATAAGACAGTAGGTTCTACATTCAACCCCTTAAAACTTTATATCTACTAGTTTATTTATTCAAATTCACTAATATAGACAAACATGTATTTAATGTAATTAAACAAAACATCGTTTTATATCATTCTTTTTTGTTTCTATTCATTAAAATATTTGCTATTTTATTTTTATTTTTCTAAATCAAAGTCACAGAAAACCCTACTCTAAGGCTAATAAATGTTTTTTCAGGATCTGGGACATTATTTAATACAATACAATATTTATTACAAAAAAACAGGATTTTTCTATTTGTAAATCACACTGCTATGCAGTTAAAACGAGTGCATTGAATGCTGTCTGTCACTGTTTTTAATCATTTATGTACATAACTATATGGCAGTTAATGTCATGCACTGTGTAATGTTTTATATAGACAGTTAGGTTTTCCAATTAGACTTTAGGTTAATAGGGTATTATTAAGGGCTTCATTTTCGCTAGAGGAAACAGCTGATGTGATAACATAACACAGCGAAAATTTTGACATTTTTGTAAACTGTATTTATGAAAAATGACTGCACTGATGCAGATATAACAATTAATCGAAAAACACACACCTTGGCTTAATCCTCGCTCTGTGATTCCGCAGTTTGCGATACTTCAGTTGAAGACCGCGCTGAAAGACGGGGTTGAGCAAATTATTGACAGTTATTGACAGCAAATTGACATTTGATGCGAACTGTGAAGCTTTCTATAAAAAGGGAAATCAGCGCCTGTTTTGCTTGAGAAAACTGTCATATTTTCATATTGACAAAACACTGTTGATCCTTTTTTATCGAGCTTTTATTGAATCGGTTTTATCCTTTGGTATGGTGTCTTGGTTTGGAAATTTGTCTCTTAAAAATAAGAATTGTCTGAACCAAATAGTGAAGTGGTCTAGTAAGTTAATGAGAGAGCAGCAAATGAATCCTGAGATGTTGTTTTCCAGGCAGGTACAGAGTCTGTCTGGATCTACATTAAAAGATACCTCTCATCCACTACACTGTGAGCTCCAGCAGCTTCAGTCAGGACGAAGATATAGAGTGCCTCGATGTAAAACAGAACGTTTTAAGAACAGTTTCATCCCTATTGCTATAAGCCTCCTAAATAAGTGAATAGGGTATCTTTTAGTCTTTTATGTGGAATTATGGTTATGTGACTGTGTTACAGTGTTATATTTTGTGACTCACTTTACTGCAAAGCAAATTTACCTTCGGGTACGAATAAAGTTGAACTGAACTGAACTAGGTAACATAACCATTAACTGGGAATGCAGCACTAAAATAATAAGTATGGAACAGAAATACAAAACCAGAATGGAATACAAGCAATCTTTCAAAAAATAGAAGAAAAACAGGGGAACAGACACCCATTAATTACAAATAAACAAATGAGACTACTCAGAGACCAGCTTCAAAATCATGACTAAGAGAGATGTTGTCTTTGCCGCATGCTCAGCCCACTGAGCTACACCACAATCCAGGGAACAGGGGAGACACCCATGGGTTGAATGACCAGCAATATACCATTTGCCCATTCGTGTTTCCAACAGGTTCTCCCCACTCCTGCTGGAACTCCTGTTGAAAGTGTCCTAGTCATTGTCGATTCTATGCTAAAAAACGAGTAGCGACTCCAGAGACTATTGTAAATTGTCTCCCTGGTGCCAGACTGACCGATACCTCGACAAATTTAAAAGTGCTGGCTAACAGTGAATAAGAACATAAGAACATAATGAATTTACAAATGAGAGGAGGCCATTCGGTCCATCAAGCTTGTTTGAGGAGAACTTACCTAATAGCTCAGAGTTGTTAAAATCTTATCTAGCTCTGATTTAAAGGAACCCAGGGTTTTAGCTTCCGCTACACTAGCAGGAAGACAAGTCCATACTCTAAATAAAGGCTGTGTAAAGAAGTGCTTCCTCAAATTTGTTTTAATTTCTAATTTCCACTTATGGCCATGCGTTCTAGTATTTAAACTAATATTGAAATAGCCATTTGGCTGAACAGCATCCAGACCTGCTAGAATCTTATTACCTGGATCATGCCCCCTCTAAGTCTCCTTTGCTCAAGGCTAATCAGATTTAAAATATCTAAACTCATAAAATATCTGTACTTTATATTTCTGCTCCCTACATGGATTAGCTTACATTTATTTGTGTTAAATTTCATCTGCCAAGTATCAGTCCAGAATCTTCCGTTCATTTTAGAGATCATGCAAAAGGTTCATCAGCTGTCTTCTTTCCTACAGAAGAATAATACTAATGAATTATATCAGTCTGGCTTTAGACTAAACTATAGCACAGAAACCGCTCTAGTCAAAGTAATGAATGATTTGCTTATGTCTTCTGACTGTGACTGTATATCTCTGTTGTTATTACAGAGTGTGAGTGTGAGTCCATGTGAGTGGAGTGGAATTTCCGCTCCTTGCTCATGAGGTTGTTGGCTCTGCCCGCTCTAATTCGCTTCTAAGCCGCTCCACTCTACACTGTTCCTTGCTCCACTAAATTCCTCCCGCTTCAGTCAAATCGCTCCATGCTCGCTCCAATTTAAAAGAGGGACAAATAATCTGCATACCTAACAATTGTCACCTTAAATCGAAGCCTTATATCATAATATGAGCAACGGCAATGTTGTGCCACTCAGAACAGAAAATATTGATTTTTAAAAAAAAAAAAAATCCTATTAGACCTACTTTGAATGACAACTAATTTATTTGATTACCAATATTTATTATATATTCTTTTATACTTTTATTTACTTTATAGACTTGATTTTGATACTTGAAACTTGCTCACATTGTGCTCTGACTTCTGCCTGTTCATGTAGCACACTCATGTTTTTGAGAAAAGTGATTCCAAAGTGAATCTTTACTCATTGAAACAGTTTCACCACATTGTTGTTCTTTCTCTACATTATTGTCATCTATACGTTTGATAAGAATAGTACACTTGCATGATCTATCAGTATCCTTTGCGAAATACTTTGAGAATTCCATCTCGGGCAATTTGTGTAACAGTCTTGATAATTGTACAGATGAATGCTAGGTAGATTTCGGCACGCTTCAGAGTTGTAGTGTGAGCGGTATTGGAGCGTAATTGGAGTGAGACAGAGTGACCGCTCCAGCCTTAATTTCAAAACCGCTCCGTGCTCTGACCAAATTCTGCCCGCTCCACTCCTCGCTCAAGCTCCGCTCCGCTCACTGTGCTGTGCTCCACTGCTGTGGACCATAATATCCTCGTTGACCAGCTTGAATGTGTGGTTGGCATTAAGGGTACAGCTCTCTTGCTTCTGCTCCTATTTAACTGATTGCTATCAGTGAATAATGAATTTTCCAAGGCCACCAAACTCAAATATGGTGTCCCAAGGGGATCAGTACTGCGCCTTAAAAATGTCTTGACATGCCACCTCTTGGTAACATTATTAGAATGTTGCCTCCTATGATGATGTTGGGTTTCATTGTTATGCTGATGATACACAGTTAGTGAGCACTTCTCCTTTGCCGAGATAATCCATCCCACCTCACAGGTGTAGCATATCAAGGTGCTGATTGGACAGCATGAATATTGCACAGGTGTGCCTTACACTGCCCACAATAAAAGGCCTCTCTGAAATGTGCAGTTTGATCACACAGCACCAAGACCACAGATGTCGCAACATTGGAGGGAGTGTGCAATTGGCATGCTAACTGCAGGAATGTCTACCAGAGCTGTTACCCGTGAAATGAATGTTGATTTCTCTACCATAAGCCATCTCTGGTGTTTTAGAGAATTTGGCAGTACATCCAACCGGCCTCACAACCGCAGATCACGTGTAACCACACCACACCAGCCCAGGACCTCTACACCCAGCATGTTCACTTCTACTGTATGATTGTCTGAGACCCTTGCACCAGAATACCATAGTGAACAAGGTGGTTTACTAAGATAATTAAAAATAAATTCAGGAGGAAAAGGGCTCTCTTCCACAAATGGAACTTAATTAATGATTTCAAAACTAAAAGGAATAAAAGTCTACAGGTTGAAAACATTAGATTGTCTAAGACAAATGTAGAAAGAAAAAAAAGAAAAGGGAGATCAGTCCTACAAAGTGGGACAGGACGAGGAGACAATGGGATGGACCGGGCAGGGCAAGTGGAGCAGGCAGGAAGGGTTGAGGTAGCAGTCAGGGCAGATGAGGTAAGCAGGAACGGGGATGAAGGCAGGGCGAGCAGGAAGAGGCAGGGATGCAGGGCAGGTGAGACAGCAGGGCACAACAACACGAGACAGATAAATGCTTAGTAAAGGTCCAGTACATGGCAACAATGCTTCGCCAATGCTGTTAGCGCATTCAAGCTTTAAGTAGGAGATCGGTAAATGAGGATGATTGTTATCCGCTGTGCTGCCCTGCCCCTGTGGGCGTGACAATAAGGGCCTTATAATTGAAAATGAAATTGATATAGTAAATGAGTTGCCATACTGGTTGATTTACACGGGTGTTCACAGTAGATAGCCTGAGTAACTTACCACCATTCAGTGCAAATATAGCGTCGTCTTTGACCAAGATATGTATAATTGAGGCTGATGTGGTAATAAGCCTAACTAAGCTCAAAATAAATAAATCACAGGACCCTGATGGCATCTTACCTATATTTTAAAAGAGATGAGGGATATTATTAGCCAACCTTTAACTTTAATATCCCAGAAATTGTTATATGCGAGTGTGTTACCTTCTGATTGGAAGCATGCTAATATAACGCACATATTCAAAAAAGGGGATAGAAGGAATCCAACAAATTATAGGCCAATCAGTTTAATCCAAGTGAAAATGATGGATTACCTGGATTCAAATAACATTCTGAGGGATAGCCAACATGGATTTAAGAGAGGTAGATCCTGTTTAACAAATTTACTTGAGTTCTTTGAGGAAGCTACAAGAGAAATTGATCACAAAAAGGCCTACGATGTGTTCTACATAGATTTCCAGAAGGCCTTTGATGTTGTCTCCCATAAATGGCTCTTGCTTAAGCTCAAGAATTTTAGGAACTGTAGCAGCTTGGATTGACAACTGTTTAACTGACAGGAAGCAGCAAGTCGTTATTAGAGGCAGAATGTCACAGTGGGCCTGCATTCATAGTGGGGTAACACAAGGTTTAATTTTAAGACCACTATTGTTCCTTATTTTACATTAATCATTTTGACACCAATACATTCAGTAAACTGGTTAAATTTTCAGACGACACCAAGGTGGGTGGTGTAGCAGATACTGATCTAGCAGCAGAGAGGTTTAATGTGTGCAGGTTTGGTCACCCTACCTTAAGATGAACATTGCTGCCTTGGAAAAGGTGCAACGTAGGGCTACGAGAATGATTCCTGGTCTTAGAGGAATGTCTTATGAGGAGAAATTAGCTGAGCTGTATTTGTTTAGCCTCAAGCAAAGGAGACTAAGGGGGCACATGATCCAGGTATATAAGATTTTAACTGGTCTGGATGCTGTTCAGCCAAATGACTATTTCAATATTAGTTTAAATATTAGAACTGGTAGACTTAAGTGAAAATTAGTGGGAGAACATTCAGAAATTAATTTGAGGAAGCACTTCTTTACACCGCGTGTAGTTAGAGTATGGAATAGTCTTCCTACTAGTGTAGCGCAACTAAAACCCTTCGTTCCTTTAAATCAGAGCTAGATAAGATTTTTACAACTCTGAGCTATTGGTTATGTTCTCCCCAAACGAGCTTGATGGGCCGAATGGCCTCCTCTGTCCCCTCTATTTTTTCTGCTCCTAAGTCTGGTCTGACTTTCTCCTCCTTCTGAACTCTGTACTCACACTCATGCGGTTCTCCCCCGGTCATGTGGTCTGCCATGTTGATCCCTTCATGAGAAAAATTCAGATTAGGTTCCTCTAGTATTTTACTAGTCTCTGCTGCCTGAGTGACGTCATGGTAAATGTCTGTGAATTCACATATGCCACTACACTGTGCGAGGTCAGAATGTGCAACGGATGTCCCATCACTATCTGTGCTGTTTTCTGAATAATTTTGGCCACTCCCACTGCGCACCTTGTGCATGTGGGATGTCTTTTTTTCTGTGGTGTCCAGCTTTATGCTGGCGTACATCAGCACTCTCCTTTCTCCCCGTTTTTTCTGAAACAGGATGGCATTAACAACGTCTCCAGTTTCAGAAACATCCAAAAACGGGAGAGAGTAATCTTGGAGGGCTAGGTCCGCGGCCTGTGCTAGCCTCTGTTTTAAGGTGATAAAATCCTCCTCCGATGCACACTGAGGTTACGTAGGTCATGTTCTCGGACAAGAGCCCTCAGGGGCTGTCAGCCCTGTGTAATCTGGAATATAGGTGCGACTGCAACCTGTGAGCCCTAGGAAGGATAACATGTATTTTACCGTGATGGGCTTTGGGTAATGCAAGATAGTTGACCGATGAGCTGGGGAGAGACCTGTTCCTGCCCCTGACAACCTCGTCCTAGGAAGGTCACTGCTGTCCTAGCAATCTGCAATTTGTCCTTACTGACCTTAAAGCCTTTTTCTGACAGACGGATTAGACCTACATCTGTGGGGGTGGTGGACCACAGCGAGTCTGGCAGAAACGCCAGGAGGGCTGCCGCCCTTGGGTCGCCCATCTTTTCACGCCCATGGTCTCTAGCTATCTGCTCATGTTGCAAAAGGACTGTGTCCTGTGCTGCGACCTGTATGTGATAAGTAATGCAGGAGGGTGAGAAGGAGACCTGTGGGATCTGGGTCTGTACCCAGTCCGCAGCCTCTCTGGCCCGTTTAACCATCGGGCCTAAATCCTTGGCCTGGTGTTTGGGATGAAGGGCCAGAGAGACGCGTGGGACAGCTTCCTGTCCCATCATGTACCAGGGCAGCTGTTCTGAGGTCAGCAGTATGGCTGAGGCTACCCCTTCGGGACCCACATATATGTTTTCAGAAACCACTTGCCACTGTCGGCCTTCCAGTTGTTCAGTAAATGGTCATACCAATCACTACTATCCCTATCATAGAAAAGGGTCACATGAGGAGGGTCAGGCGGGGGCACATAGAGCTCTAGGAGCGAGATCCAGGGCCACCACTCTGAGTAGGCCGCCAGGATGCCAGCCAGGCCAGGTTCCAGCAGGCCCCAATAGATGTCTGCCAGGGCCTGATTCTAGATCGGCTGCACCAGTCATTGTCTGGAGCCTGTTGTCCGGGCGTCACACCGCAGACAAGTGCCTTCCGGCAAGGTAACCACCAGTCCGTCTGCACAACACATGATGGAGGCCCCCAGCTTCACCAGCATATCCCATCCCAGGAGGTTCACTGGAACAGAAGAAGACACCACGAACGGGTGGAGAAAGGTCTGTCTCCCCACCGCAACCTTCACCGGCTTAGTGACTGGCAGTCTCTATTCCTCCCCCGAGAAGCCCACAACGGTCACTGTTGAGGTAGACAGATGGTGTTGTTCAGGGACCACGTTAAGAGTGGAATACGTGGCTCCTGCGTCTACCAGAAATGGCAGTTTTTTGTCCATGACCATAAGGGACAGCATATGGTCTGCCTCCCCTGCGTCCTGGGCCGCCCGGGGGCACCATCACTGTGGGGAGGGGTACCAGTCCCACTCCCCTTCGTCCATCACTGGATACTATCCTGCTGTGGGAGCCGCTTGTGGGTTGGGTGCCATCACCTGGTTCCCAGGACGGCCTCCTCTGCCGCACACATTGCCCAGGAGCCCTGCTGGGCAATTTCTGCTCCAGTGTCCTTCTGCCCCACACCTGAAACAGACACCCAGCGGTGGTCCCCTTCGCGGTGCGCCCCTTCTTCAGCCCTGGTCCCTGTATCCCCATCCCAAACCGCCTCGGCCCCTTCCCCATTGCTGGCCTGTTGGTAGGTGGGTGGCCCGTTCCAAGGGCCAGGCGGGTATATGGGTGGTCCCTCTGGGGAAACTCAAAGTGGAGAGGGTCTGTCCCTTGCCAAAATATGTCTAATTTTGCCCACACTCTCCTTTCTTTTTCATGCATATCTTCCTCTTTTCTCCACTTCCCCTTCTGCATCACATTAGCGCTCGCTTTCTGACATGCTGTTCCTCCCTCTGCCTAGCCTGCTCTCTTTCCTTTTTCCACAGTAATTCTCCCAGTGAGCGCTTATCCTCTATTCAATATCCAGCACATACGCTCCCAGGCATCAGCTACCTCCATCTCCTTATCTCTTTCCCTACTTGCTCCTTCTACGGCTTCCTTCACCACCTGGATCTGCCTTTCTAGCGGCTTCCACATCGCATTTTTCGGGGGCGCCCATCCCCCGTCACCTAGCTCCCGATCAAACTCGCAATCCATCACTAAATTGTCCTGACTGTTTTGATCCCTTGTCTAACAACGCTTCTGCCTTCGGATGTGGGTTGACCCACTCACACTTAGTACACCTCTTAATACTTAACACAACAACTTTACACACAACAAGACTGCATTCAAACGTAGCTTACTGTTGTGTCCCCCCCCGAACAGGGCATGTTCCACAAGCCCAATCCCAGCCAAACAGGCCCGCACTCCAGCCACCCCCTGATCCCCAGCAATGTCAACTTGGAAGGGGGAATTCTGTATGCACAACTGAGATAACCCAGGTGGGAGCCAACTTATTGGTCGCACTACCGGTCTCAACTAATGCCGGCAAAATAGCCTTCAGGCGTCACCCACCCTCCCAAGAGTCCAAGCTAGGGGCGCTCTTAGAACTCACCCTAGACAAGGTCCTGCTCGGAAGTCGTAATGACTGCCCGAGGTACCTGTCAGCTCTGCCCGTACTGAGTCATCAGGTGCGACCAGGCTGGCACGCTTTTAGGCATCCAATTGCTGAGAACTCCCCTTCGGTTCTGACAAGACTGTACGATCGTAAGCAATGACAGCAGAAGCACAGGAGAGTCCAACTGACAGAGAGCGAATGGCAAGCGCCCAGACTAGGAAGAGCCCACAACCTTGCTCACACATAAAGCAGCACAAACAGCACACAAATAGCTTTGAGACTTCTGGTCTAGGGACTCCAACCTGGTTCCTTGAGACTTCTGGTCTCGGGACTCCAACCCGGTACTTTGAGGGCTATTCACCTCGGGACTCCAACTCGTTTTAGAGAGGGGGACCTTTTCCCTCTAGCCAAAGTGTAGTTTGGGGGTCCTGAATTCCCTGGGTTTCTAACCCAGCTTCACTACCGCTCGTCAGCAAATAGTTTGGTTGCCACATCAAGGACAAAGCGGGGGTCTAAGACCCTCCGCCCCTTAAGGTCCTATTTTCCTATACGCGATACCTGCACACCATACCTAAACACAATACATGGACACAATACCTATACACAATACATGGACACAATACATGCAAATTCTCCCCTGTCTCAATTTACCGACAGGCCACTGGACACTTCAAACTGCTTAATTTGACATAACCAATGTGCAGATTTTGATATAACAGGCTCTGCTTATCTCTTCTAATCAGGGCCCCTCAGTTCTCTATGTCCAAGTGGGCTGCGTCAACACTAAACCAAATCCTGCAAATCTCCTGCGTGATCCCGGACGAGCCCCTAAATTGTTGGAGTATGCCGACTCCACCGAGTAATCAGCAGAGACTCACAGCTGTGACGTGGAGAAGCTGCAGGTCCAAGTTTATTCTCTGAACGATTGCAATTGGGAGCAACCATCTGACATACATTCAGCATGTGCAGTAAGAAACTCAACCATATGTATCAGCTTGATTGTTTTATAGCTCATTTCGGCCTCCCCCCCCCTCTCTGTACCTTCCATCTCGTTACGTATTACGTGTCAACCACGTTTGACATTTGCTCTAGTTTGTTGGTTAGTACTTATCTTTCTGGAAAGCTAAATGTAACACCCAACTCTCAAGGATACAAACAATAAGCTTTAATCAGGGGAAGAGGTTGGAGGTGTGGGCCAGTAGGTTTGGCTGCTGGAGCACAAGGAGCGTTCAAATCAATTCAATTCAATTCAGTTTATTTTTATATACCGCCCTTCACAACAGAGTTGTCCTAGGGCGCTTTACATGGGTGTGTTCGAACACATTGATACATATAAAATGAGATACATACAGTATAACAAAAGAAAGACAGAATAGAAAAGAAAGAAAAAAGAAAAAAAATCAATTTACAACGGAGGAGAGGAACCAAAAACTCCCACGCAGGGAGAAAAAAAACCTCTGGGGGTCCAAGGTCAACTGGCTGCC
>JAABNX020000046.1:32742319-32753528 GCA_015163995.2 Mormyrus lacerda | reverse complement strand
GGCTCACTCTCAATATTCAAGTCTAGACTAAAAACACACCTGTTTAGTTTAGCTTATAGGGACACTAGTTTTAGCTCCAGCTAACTCCTCACTCCCAGTTAAACCTATAGTGTGAGGTGTAGAGCTAGGTGGGGATCGGTGCTATTGGCTTTGGATAAACTGAATTGACAGTGCTGACATTGCAGGGATTCCCCATGCCTGCATTCCCACCTGCCTCTCCCTCCTACTTATGCTGCCATAGCCATATTTGACGGAGCATTGCACTTCATATTGCACTCACCTAACTGTTAGCACTGCCTATAGTCTCCCCTATTTTGACTAATTGCATTTTTTATTTCCCCTACTCCTCTTGGGGGGTGCTGCCTGGAGACCTCAATCTATCAAGATATCCAGCACACTCTGCAACATGTGACGTCGCCACTACCAATGACGTCCATACATCCAACTCGCCGTTCTGCCTGTGTCATCTTCCTTGTATGTTTGTGTCTCAAATTTTATTGTATTTGACTTTCCCTGCCAGCCCCGGAAGGATGGGCTTCCCCTTTAAGTTTGGTCCCTCCAAAGGTTTCTTCCTTCTAGGGAGAGGCCCATTGGTGAGCGCCTGATGGCCGGGCCTTAGCCTGTGGGGCTCGCCCGGGCCCAGCCAGAAAAAGGTATGTGTGACCATCCCCAGGTGGGACCATCTCCAACTGGATTCACCCAAATCATCAGAACAGTTCATGGTTCAAAACAGAACAATTGGAATGAAAAGAAATTTCAATCTATAATCTTCCATTCATCGATAATACTATAAATAACCACAGTTGCTTTAATAACTGTGTAATTGTGATAACTCTGGTGGCCTGGTGGAAAATCAACACACACTGAGATCCAGAATGACAGATGCAGACGGCAGGGCTGAAATTCCAGGTTGCCTGAGACAAGACCTAGCCTGGTATGAGAGGTACTCTAATCCCAAATACGACACCCTTAACCCCAACCCATCCCTAACCTTAACCATAAGTAACCAACCCAAATACCGTCAGGCCGACGGTATAGGTCATATAAAACCAGGACAAATAGATTCAGGAACAGCTTCTTTCCCAGAGCTATAACTGAATTAAATAAACACAAACTTAGATAAAGAACCTGTTTCTCGATCACATAGACACCGTTTATGTTAAACAAAAAGCATATATGCGATCTGAATCCTTCTCTTGCACTGAAACCATACACTGTCTTTATATAAATGCTGCTATTTTTTCGGTACACATTTGTACATATTATTCTATAGTATTTTAAATTGTACTTTTTATATTTACATTAATATTATTATTGTGTTGTATTTTGCACCAAGGGAGTGGCACTCCAATTTCGTTGTACCTGGTACAATGACAATAAAGGCTACTCTATTCTATTCTATTCTATTCTATTCTATTCTATTCTATGGTACATCCCCAGTCCTCTCCACTGCCAAATTTATGTTTGTCTAATTGATGCGGACACCATATTGGATTTTACTGAAAATGTAACGATTTCCCAAATGTCTGGGGATGGTCAAGATTGGTCTCTGCCATTCTCTTTTTTAATTCTTTCCATGCCATTCATGCCTTGGTTGCATGCTTGGCCCCATTTTTGTTGCTTGCAGCTATATTTGTTTACTTATTATTCCTAGTTTCAATATACAAAATGTTATGTTTGTTTGTGTCCTTAATGTAGACAACAATAGTGTTTTATGTGCCACCCTTATAATCATGTTTCACAGAGTATCACCTATTTCACCCTTCTCATTTGAGCCATTATATAGAATTGGATAAATATGTAAAATACAGCATCTGGAAATACAGGGGCAGAGTATATGTATATGCTACCCCTGCTAAAATCCTCCCATGGTTATCCCAGAGGAATTGTGAAAGTCAAATAATGTAACAAAGTATCTTAGTAGGTCTCCTAACTATCAGAGATCTTTTCTTTCTTTGTCTCACAACCCCCCCACAACACAAAACACCTATACTGTATACCGATGTCATTAACATACACACAATGTAAGAAATTGTTAATTTATACAGATGGTATGAGGTGTGAACCTCCAGGCTGGTATGTCATGTTTGATGTCAAACTTGAACTCCCTCTTGAACTCAAGTCTGGTCAGTGTTTATCATGAAATTGTATGGATCAAAAAATATACCTTTTAATGAAAATCATTGGTAAAGTGGCATCAGTCTAGTTGTAAATACCAAAAGGACTGCCACAGACACCCCTCCGAAAGCCCGCTAACTAGATGGCCAGCCGTTGGTTCAGATGTCGGGTTCCTGGTCATCCCTATTCATGAACCATAAAACCTGGCGCCTCAGAGAGAGTGCGAGAAGCCCTCCAGAAAACCATCAAGAAATCCCCAGAACACCACGAAGCCCAGTCGAGAAGCCCATCCTGAAGCCTGCCGGTGAAGGTCTGATACTCAACAGAGAACTGCAACCCCAACCTTTCACCTTAAAGCTTCACAAGGAGAGAAAATCCAAGGGGCTCCACTCCAACAACCGCTCCAAACACCACGCCTTCTTGAGTGTCACCATTCCCAAGCTCATAACCTCTGCATGATAAGTAAACCAACTGCCATTCATTCCAACCACCTAAACACTCCTGTTTAATCTGCTTTATAACTTTAAGGTCATGTTTCCACAAACTGCGCTTGCTTTGCAGAACAGCATTTCTTTTTTAAGGTTACCCATTTAAATCGGGTCACTACAATTACTTATTCCAATCTGTTTGGTTCTATTCTTTGTGTTTGTTGATTATGTTAAGTAGGAATAAATACTTGCCTTTTATACAACTTCAGCCTCCATTTATTTAGTGCACACAATAGTCACTGCCTCTGTGCGAACTGGCTCATAAGCTCTGAAACCTCAAGCTCGCCTGAAATATCGCAACACTCTCTCAACTGCTGTGAGAAGACCTTTGCTACCAATCGTTTACATTACCTGGGGATGTAGCTCAGTGGAAGAGTATTCTAACCCAGGTTACTAAGCAATAGTGAATCCCATTTAAGTCTCACATTAACAGACTCACTGGGATTCCGCAACCGAGTTTGGCATAACAATTAGTTAATAATCATCATCAAATAATAAATAATTTAAATTAATTTTATTTCCCTACACATGGGTGAAGATATTAAAATTACTTGAGCTAATTTTTCCTACAATTTTTCCCACCCTATCAATAAAATAACTGACCAAAAGAAACCCTTTCCAATTAGTACTAATATCAACCACAGATGTGATCATTTCCATCCCAATTAAAGCATTGGAAGAAGATTTATCAATTCCAACCAACACTGAATTATGGACCCAAATGTGCAGAACGATTTCAATGACCAACAACACAAATTTACATGGTGAATAGATTGCATTTATATAGCACTTTTCTACTCCTACAAGCACTCGAAGCGCTTTACAATTCATGCCTCACATTCACCAATCCACACACACACATTCATACACGGGTGGCAGAGGCTGCCATGCAAGGCGCCAGCTTGCTCACTGGGAGCAATTTGGGATTCAGTGTCTTGGACACTTCGATGGGGTCAAGAAGAACAAAGGCTTGAACCTGCAAACCTCCAGTTGCCGAATGATAGCACTACCTCCTGTGCCACCATCGCCCCAGTACTGTAATACAGTACAAGGTAATTCATAGAACTCACATCATCCAGCACAGGATGTATAAGTTAGGTCTTACAGAGTCTGACATATGCGTACACTGCATGTCAAACACCCAATATGACTATTATCATTGTACCTGGTTCAGCCCTCCTACTCAACATTTCTGGCAAAATGTCATTAACGAAATTTCTTTTATATTGAACTGTAGTATTCCGCTATCTCCATCCCTCTATTTACATGGAGATCTTTCAATAATTAACCCTCCAATCCAATAATCAAACCCATACTCGTTGATTTAACTCATTGCTTGGCTTTATTGCCAAGAAAACTGTCCTGCTTAGTTAGGCCTATTGCATTATGGTACTTTTGAAATTGATTCATAATTATACATCCTTGTGTGAAGGAAGGAAAAAAATTGTACCGTCATCTGCTGCAGGTTCCTTTCCACAGAGTGCACCATGGTCTCCAAGTCCTGTGCTTCCTTCTCCTCCTGCATTCTTCGTTTATGCAACTCATCCATCACATGGCGAATTCTGTGGAAGTCACACAATACATTTCTGTCCACCAACAGCTGGAGTTCACCTAGTCCAACATATGCTTCTGTAGATGTTAAGTGCAACCATATGATCAGGAATATAGTGATAATTATATTGCGGCAACAATTTCCCCATTCAGCCAGCTCATCACATTCTCCTGTTCCTGTACTTCAATCTACCTGTGATTATCAGCCTCAGACCTTCTCAGCAGCTCTTTCACATCTTTCCTCAGTTGTGCATTCTCTTGTCTCAGCTGAAAACGATCACAAATAAAACTATTGCATGCCGATCTTCATGCATTTTTAAAAAATAAAGTAATGCTAATAGAGAAAGGATCAACTTATTTTTTAGACAGGTAGAATATATGTGAAAATGTTTGTTTTCATTCCCAAAAATTATCCAAATTTTGTACTGGCTAAGCATTTGGAAGATGAATGTGTAAGAAAAAAGAAAAAAACTACCTTTTGAAGACTCCAGCTTGAGTTCTTGTTCTGGAACAGGGCATCTTCAGTGGCGATATCCAAGTCCTCTTCATAGTTTTCTACCATCTTCCTAGTCTGGCAGTCATCCTGTAAATACCTTTCATCAAGCCAAGAAGGCTCAGGTTCCTCCCCCTCATCTGTGACCTGAGAGGATAGTGCTGAAAAACTACTGCTTTCCAGTCTGAATTCATGTGCAACCTCAATGGCAGAGGGCCGGTAGCTTCCACTCCAGTCCTCCAACTCATTGTCCAGAGACTGTGGAATTGGAGTGGGATCACTGAAGAAGGGCTCTTGGAGGTCAATATCAAAGTTACGTGGAGAGAAGCAGCCCTCTTCTTCCACAAATGTTCCAGCAGAAATGTTCTGCAGACAGAAAAAAATGGCCTACTTGAGCCCTCATGTATTATGTATTATAACTGATATCATTATATGATACAATAAGTATGTTAATTGCATAATTAGTTATATAGCTTTTTCCAGTCACTCTGTTGGCCATGGGATTCGAACCCAAACCAAAAAGACACAGACCACTATACCAGAGAGCTACAAAAATTAAATATAAATTAAACGAATTAAAAAGATGGCTTTTCCAATATTATACATAAATAAGACTAAAAAACCCTACCCTACATTATTTAGGATAGTACCTTGGAACTGGCTGTATATGGCATAAATACGGTGCCTTGAAAAAGCATTCATTCCCCTTGAACCTTTCCACATTTTGGACTTTAAATGAATTTTACTGGAATTTTATGTTATAGACCAACACAAAGTAGCGCATGATTGTCAAGTAGAAGGAAAATCATACATGGTTTTCAAACTTTTTACAAATGAAAATCTGAAAAGTGTGGCATGCATTTCTATTAAGTCAATACTTAGTAGAACCACCTTTCGCTGCAATTACAGCTGCAAGTCTTTTGAGGTATGTCTGTACCAGCTTTGCACATCTAGAGACTGCAACTTTCCCCCATTCTTCCTTTCAAAATAGCTTAACCTCAGAGAGATTGAATGGAGAGTGTCTGTGAAGAGGAATTTTCAAGTCTTGCCACATATTCTCAATGGTATTTAGGTCTGGACTTCTAACACCTGAATATGGTTTGAGCTAAACCATTGCATTGTAGCTACAGTATGTATGTAGACTGTATGTTTAGGGTTGTTGTCCTGCTGGAAGTTGAACCTCTGCCCAGTCTCAAGTCTTTTGCAACCTCTAAAAGGTTTTCTTCAAGGATTGCATTGCATTTAGCTCCATCTTCCCATTAACTCTGACCAGCTTCCTGGGCCCGGCTGAAGACAAGCATCCCCACAGCATGATGCTGCCACCACTATGTTTCACAGTGGGGATGGTGTGTTCAGGGAGATGTGAAGTGTTAGTTTTCTGCCAACAAAGCATTTTGCATTTAGACAAAAAGTTCAACTTTGGTCTCATCTGACTAGAGCACTTTCTTCCACATGTTTGCTGTGTCCCCTACATGGGTTGTGGCAAACTGCAAACAGGACTTCTTATGGCTTTCTTTCAGCAATGTCTTTCTTCTTGCCACTCTACTAATAAGGCCAGATTTGTGGAGTACACAACTAATAGTTGTCCTGTAGACAGATACTGCCATCTGAGCTGTGGATCTTTGCAGCTTCTCCAGAGTAATAATCAGCTTCTCTGATTAGTTTTCTCCTTGCCTGGTCTGTCAGTTTAGGTGGATGGCCATGTCTTGGTAGGTTTGCAGTTGTGCCATGCTTTTTCCATTTTCAGATGATAGATTGAACAGTGCTTCATGGGATGTGCAATGCTTGGGATATTTTGTTATAACCTAACCCAACTTCAGAGTGTGGCGTGCATTTGTATTCAGCCCCCATACTCTGATACCCCTAAATAAAATCTAGTACAACCAATTGCCTTCAGAAGTCACCTAATTAGTAAATAGAGTCCACCTGTGTGTAATGTCTTCTCAGTATAAATACAGTTGTTCTGTGAAGGCCTCAGAGGTTTGTTAGAGAACAATAGTGAACAATCAGCAAGAAAGACCAAGGAACACACCAGAGAGGTAAGGGATAAAGCTGTGGAGAAGTTGGAAGCAGGCTTAGGTTACAATTTTTTTTTTTGTGTGTGAATTTATCCATCCAACCCCCCATCCTCTTTACTGCCAATCAAGTGAATATTCTGGAAGATGGATTGATATTCATATATAATATAAAAATGGGTTTATAATTCGTATTCAAAGGCAAATTATTCAAAAGGCATTCAACAATGCAAGAACAAAAATCCTAAAATTACATTTAACAGAGGACTTGATCAACCATATCAGACAAACGGAAGTACCTCTAACATGCCATACACTCTTACCAGTAACATAATATTTGATAACACATGAGATATATATATGAATAATCTATACCGCTTTATCCATTTGGGTCGCGGGGAAGCTGGAGCCAATCCCAGCATCTTCGGGCGAGAGGCAGGGTACACCCTGGGCAGGTTGCAGGTATACATACATACATACATACATACACGCACCAGAGTGGATTTGCATATGTCATAGCTGAAATACCTTCTGAAACAGGCCACTCTTCTTTCCTTCCTTACATACCATAATGCCTGAAGACTGGTTTTTGTTCCGAATAAATTCTTTGAAGGAAAAAGGATTCAGCTCATCTGTACCTCCTCCAAGTTCACCTGAGGCAGACACATGTGAAAAATAAATTTTAAAAAGTAATCAAAGTATATAAATATTATGTATTTCTTACTGCAATTGTTATTAATTGCTGTAACTACCACAGTCGTTTCACAAGATATGCTGTAGCCATAATCAGAATCATCATTTTGTTATTATAGCACTTCAGTGTTGGCTCCCATGTTATTTTATGTTATGCTGATATATGGCATTGTTAAACAGTAATTTATTTATTTGAAACATAACATAAATGCATCGTAGAAATGCATTAACATGGCTTATCACTACACTACATATTCTTGCTTATTCGTGGATATGTGTCTCTTTGGACAGGCAATAAAATATAAAATAAAATAAGTTATTCACACATTTCTTCTTACACGTCTTACCTCTAGCAGAACCTAGCTAGTAAGTGAACTTTTGGCAGCAATATTGTAAGCATAACAAGTCAATAAATGTTTGAACAGCATGCATATTAATACAACCGATTAAACTTCAAAAATTAATGAGACATATCAAAATTAGGTAACAGCATAAATTATCAAAATGCATCATTATCTAGTTGCAGCTGACATGCTGTGATGCATTCCGTGCACTGTCAGCTTTATGCATTCATTTTGGCACACATCACCGCCAGCTTGCTAAGTAAATGTACACTCTCTATCCAAAAAAAGGCACAACCTGAAATTAAGTAAGCATATAGGTAATAGCATTCCACTGGATAAGTACTACAGTGATTAATATGTTTCAACTGGCAACAAGTAATTTTACCATAAATAATGCAGTTAGTAGCTTCATTTCTTAAACAAGTATGTCAGAACACATATCCTGTGGTTCTGGAAAAGATGTTGCACTTTACCAGAAGGGTAATATTTTTGAACCACATCAAGCAAAGAAAACTAAGGAGGTTACTAAAATTGGGTAAAGAACTGTCCAAATGATCAATTAAATATTCAAATCACATCATAAAAAAAAAAAAAAAAACAGTTGAACCCATGGAACCCTATGTTAACAGTGAAAATAAGAGCATTTCCACACACACACACACACACACACACAATGCGAAGAGAAAGGTATTGGGACTAAAAAGCTGTGTAGCCTTAAGAAACTCAATTATTAATAATAATAATAATAATAATAATAATAATCATCATCATCATCATCATCACAACTTTATTGAAATTCCTTTTTTGGGGAATTTCTTTTTTACGCCTCCCTCAACTTGCTCTTTGTAGAGCAAGCTGTCGGCGAAGGGCTGCCACCTGTTGGGGCGCCCAGGGAGCTGGGGGTTAAGGGTCATGCTCAAGGACTCGCAGACATGCTGAGGCTGGGTTTGTACCTGTGACCTTGTGATTACAGGCATGCAGGCTTAGCCCACTGAGCGACATGCTGCCTCCATTGGTGAGGCTAATCCGGGAAAAAAGGCTTCAGTTTGCTAGGGAGCATAAAGATTGGAGTAATGGAAAAAGGTATTGTGGTCTGAAGAGTCCAGATTTACCCTGTTCCAGAGTGATGGATGCATCAAGTCAGAAGAGAGGTGGTGCCTACTGCCTACTATACAAGCATGTGGGGGCAGTGTTATGATCTGGGGTAACCCTAACCCTAACCATAACTCGTACCGTCGATTCATTCAAGCCATAATGGCAAGCGACGTCCACATAACGCTTTCCTTCCCAAAGGATATCCAAGAGTTTTACCTTCTCCTGAATGACGCTGGTGCTTAGGCTCACTACTATTAGAAGGCTTAGAACATGCAGGATGCTTGGGAGTCATTGTAGGGCTTAAATCAAAACTAAAACTACTGGATCACAAGCAAAGTACGCGATACACAGAGAATTGTGATGCGTCAGGGAAAAATCTGCAATATAGCGGAGGATCACTGTACATCCTTCCTCATATCCTGTAAAAAAAAATAATAAAAAATGCCTTATTCTACTCATTTGTATTTTTACTTTTAGTTGTATGTTTAAGTTGTTTGTCATGACACCACCTGCCCCCAAAAATACCTTGTACTTCTCTGTACTTGGCAGATATATATAAAAAAAACAAGATTCTGATTCTATTCTGAAGAACACTATCTGCATAAACAGAGCAGGAGGGCATACTGAAAAGTTGTCTGATCAGATATTATCCTCTGACATTTAATACTAATACATTCATCCATTACACAATGAGAAGTTAACAAAATGTACTATGAAATGGCTAACAGCAAAAAGTTGAGTGAGGCTTAAAGTGGCTGGATTTTAAAAGACTGACCCTTTCCCAGAGGAATGTAAATAGTCCAGAGTATTTCCCCTCTTGCCAAAGTTAAGTTAGTCAATTGCTATAAGACAACAAAGTGAAAAAGTATCCACGACCAACTTTAATTTTAACTGAATAGAACTCTCCAGAAGTATATTAAAATGAGCCAAATTACATTACAACATCATATGATACGACCCTGCTAAAATTAATATGTTAATAACTACGCCGACATAAGAACAATTACAGCACTTGTCTTCTTTCTTGTTTATTTAAAATACGACATCTCCCGATTCAGTAAGTCCTCATTTGAGTATTGGAAGAAATACATACAACTGGGTAAAACTAGCTGGTGATGTCAACAATAAATAATATGGCTGTTTGTATACAAGATTAATACATCTGTCTATCCAGATACTGTTACACTGGTTTTCATTCGTAAATGTGTTGTACCTTTTTGTACTTAATTGCCTGTACAAAACATAGGGCATAACACTTTATTCAATATTTTGTGTGTTAAATCGTATGAGAATTTTTCAACTGCAACATTTAAATACTGTAAGTGTTTAATTTTCCCGATTACGATTCAGAAGTCATTAACTACAGTTGAACCTCAGTTATCGTCATGCTTGAACCAACAATTAAACTGAAGACAAGAACTAGATTTAAATGTAAATGCCTTACCATTTTCGATAGATTTCGCCGAGTTTGTGCGTTTTGACATAATAGTTGGAATTCTATGATTTCTAAGATTACGTTTTTTATTCTGATTTCTTAGAATTAAAAAACGATGGGGCAAGTTAAACATCCAAGTCTTTAAATAAGCAAAATAATTCCGCGACAGCTTCCCTAAAATGCGTTACGATAAGGATATTCAAGCCTACTATTACAATTGGGTGCGGCTGCAAATATATCAAATCACCCAGTTAACTACCTAAAGTTCTTCACCATCATTCGTATAAAATAAACATCCGCCAAACCGCAATACATAAGAATCACATGACACCAGAAGAATCACTCGTAATTCCGTTTCCGGTGTTACACCATATTCTGTGACCATAGGAGGCGCAAACTCCCGTGTGCACGCGCTTGGTACGCAAGTTACGTAAGTCTGCGGTTGAAGTACTCGGCAGAGTGGGACTCTAACCAAAAATTCTGATTACCAATCAAACTCCACCTTCTAATCCACTGAAACAGTTGGACACATGCACACTTAATCTATTAGTGACATTTTTCATGTGATCTCCGTTCTCTTATTATTAGTGGTAGTTTTCCCTCTTCCTGTGATTACATCCTTGCAATCTTAGTATTACTGCATGATAAGTAGTGTTTGCCCCGCTGTCGAAAAGAACACCGCTCTCACTACTTATACAGACAAGTGGATATTCGTGCACTGATGATTTAACACGCTTTGCTTGAATTAACGTGAACGAGGTGCAAATGAATAATTTTAATGAAACGGCTTCATCTTTAAGTGGGAAACAGTGCTAATTTAAGACAGGCTAATGCAGACATGCGCAGATTTATGCGCAGACCGAAAAAACAGCACGGCAATGACAACACACAGTTTAACAGGTGTTACACCATATTCTGTGACCATCATATATTGTGACCATAGGAGGCGCAAACTCCCGTGTGCACGCGCTTGGTAC
>JAABNX020000046.1:32727700-32739489 GCA_015163995.2 Mormyrus lacerda | reverse complement strand
TTTTGTTTCTACCAACCAGCTGAGTACTCTGTGACTGTGGCTCTTCATACTCAGCTGGTTGGTAGAAACAAAACCTTAGTCTGGATTTGTAGCTAATGGACCTGAAATGCCCAACACTGCATGAACTGGATGGTTTTGGCATAGAGAATGGCCACCTTTAGAGTTAAGGGGATAGTGCGGTAGGTTACCAACTCGGCTGAGAGAGGTTTTTCCACAAAACTTCCCGCTGCCTCAGAGTCAAGTAGAGTCAAATAGGAGAAATGGCTAAGTGCCGAGTCATACTGTCCAAACAATAAAATTTGAGAGCAGGGAGGTGATGACAAGCTGGTGCTGACGCTCCCTCCAATCGCCAGGCAACCAGAAGTAAGGCAGCAGGTTATACATGGAAGATAACACAGGTAGAACGGCGAGCTGGATGCAAGGATGTAGTTGTAGCAGGGTGTTCTGGACATCTTGATAGATTGAGGTCTCCAGGCAGCACCCCCCAGGAGGAGTAGGGAAAATAAAATGCACAATTTGTCAAAGTATGGGAGACTATAGGCAGTGCTAACAGTTAGGTGAGGCATGCGGAGTTCCCAAAATGTCAGCACTTCAATCCCACAAGCGATTGTGAAGCTAGAGTGACAGCACTGTCAATTCAGTTTATCAAAAGCCAATGGCACCAATCCCCACCCAGCCCTACACCTCACACTATACTGTAAGTCTAACTGGGAGTGAGGAGTTAGCTAGAGCTAGAACTAGCGTCCCTATAAGCTAAATGAAATAGGTGTGTTTTTAGTCTAGACTTGAATATTGAGAGTGAGCCTGAAACCTGCACATCTGGTGGGAGACCATTCCACAGCTGAGGAGCTCTATAGGAGAAAGCTCTGCACCCTGCTGTAGCTCTTTCTACCCTAGGTACAGATATCCTGCGCCTTGAGAATGAAGCAAGTGTGGAGGGTTGTATGAGGTCAGCAGATCACTAAGGTATTCTGGTGCAAGGCTATTCAGTGCTTTATAGGTTAATAGCAGTATTTTATAGTAAAATAGACTTAACTGGTAGCCAATGAATGGAGGATAAGACCAGTGTAATGCGATTCTGTACCAGTCGAAATTTATGACTAACTGCATGAGGCACTGCTTAAGTTTTCCAACTTTCGTCGCCTGAATGATGACAATGCCATAATTAGCCGAAAGGTGGTATATGTAGGATCACACATGCACATATCACAGAGCTTAAATTCCAGGTGGCCTAAACAAGGCCTAGCCTGGTACGAGAGGTACACATTAGTCTAAGCAGGAGAGGGGGCTTAGTGACCCCCCCACACACAAACACACATAAACACACACAGATAACAAGGGAGGCCAGCATTCCAATTTTTATTGCCTAAAGATTTAGGGACCTGTGGGTAGCAGAGTGGACCTCAAGGACAGGGGTCCTTCGACTTGGCACGCAACCCCCTCCCCATACATTCTGCTTTACATACCACTCACCCAACAGGCTAACGCCCTAAAGAAAATTTCTTCTAAGTCGGCTTGTGTATGCCCTGTATATTTCATTGCCTATGATTGCTAGTCTCAATATATATGCCCTGCTCGTCCACTCCTCCCATGTGCCACGCTCCCTCTTCTACCCCGTGTTCACCAGCTGTTTCATGTTGCTGTCATTAGTTCAGTGTATTTAGTTTGTGTTTCAGTTTGTTTCACCAGTCCGGTCATTAATGTTACGTGTCTTGATGTGTGTTACCCCGGCAATAAATCCCTGTTTGATTCATATTCACGGCTTCCGTCACCTGCTTCCCATGTTCGAGCATGGCAGAATGACCGGATTCCCGAACAAGATGCCTTCCTTAGGCAAGGCACCCTAACCTCATCAACGAGGTAATCTATTGGTTACAACAACCCGAGTTCCAGGCTTTCGCCCTGGCTACTTGCACCAGAGATATATTGGAACGTCAGTTCCCGTTCGAGGACGCACACCTCACTGATGAGGTGCGTGAGAATATGCAGAAACTCTAGAGAGGCATGGCTGAGGCAAACATACGGCAAGTAGCCCTAGACAGCGGACTTTTCTCCTGTCCACTGGCTGAGCTGCCCGAAGAATGCCAGTCAGCAGGAAAGAGAAAAAAAGCAGAGAAACAGAGACGCCCAAGCTCTCCTTAGGAGCTGTCTGTGTCTCCGATTCTAGATCCCGTGGTGCTTATGCCTGCAGTCATAGCCTCACCCAAGCAGACGCTCAGACCTCTTCTGCCTACCGCCTGCCTCGAACAGTCTGCCTGCTGCTTTGCTGCCCAAATGGGCAGCACGCTCCTTCCCCGGGATGCGCCTGGCTCTTATCCCGCGGGTCCCTAAGTTCCCGAAACAGGCAGCGTTCCCAGTGGCTCTCGTGCCTCCAGGAGCTTTGCCCCCTGTGGTTCCCGTGCCTCCTGGAGCTTTGCCCCCTGTGGTTCCCGTGCCTCCTGCGGCACACCCAGAGGTTCTTGTGCCTCCTGCGGCACACCCAGAAGTCCCTCCGGTGCCTCCTGCTTCATCGTCCCCAGAGGTCCCTCCGGTGCCTCTAGCTTCATCACCCCCAGAGGTTCCTGTGCCTCCTGTGCCCAAGACACTGCCCAAGGCCCCTGCTGTGCCCAAGATGCCGCCCGAGGCCCCTGTTCCCAAGGAGGCCCTGGATTGCCAGACCGATGCTCCTCCCTTCATAGTGCAGTCAGAGGAGGAGCTGGAGTGGGACCCCTCGGGGATCTCCTTGACGCTTCCTGTGACTACCCATGTGACTACTCCTGTATCAAAAGTTATACCAGCTTAATGAAAATCATCAGTACTGTAAATGTGGAATCAGTCTAGTCATAAATCCCAAAAGGACTGCCACAGACCCCCTCTGAAAGCCTGCTAAATGGATGGTCAGTCATTGGTTCAGGTTTGAACCCTTGGTCATCCCTATTCCCTATTCAGAAGAAGGCCGCAGGCAGCATGTGCATACATTAAAAGTGTGTGTTAATCATCTAGCATCAGCAACTGCCTAGCTATCTCCTTGGTTACGAGTGCCACTCTAACTACTTAGAGGTTAGGCTGTCACAGAAGAGATTGACCGGGTGAGACGGGAACTTGAAGCAAGCATATGAGGTGAAGTTGGAATTTGAGGCACCCTATGATTCAGCATCCTCTCCAACAATGAGGTCTCTCCCAAGGCACACAGAGACCTCTCATCGGGACAAGGTACCGCCTTGCCCATCACCGGACTTTGAGGAACCAAGCGCCTGGAAGATCTATCTCAAAGGCGGCACCCAGATGAAACAGGCCGACTAAAATGAACTGTACACCAGCACTGGGTTACCACAAAGGAGCTTGATAAAGTAGCTCTGAATATCAACACGTTTACCCCGAATCCCAGAGGTGGCTATGACATTCATGCCTACCTCCAAGACTTTGACTTCCACCTCCAAAGACTGGACAATGTGACTAATGAGGACAGAGTCTACCTCATCAGGATCACACGAAATTGGAAAAACGTCTGACATCATTTCTGGGTGAGAGCACTGATGGCGTCTGTCTTGACTGCCGCTTCTCCCTGCATCTAATGCGTCTGTGCGTCCGTGGTTTATTTGTTTATCTTGAAAATCGTGATCGTCAGTTTTCTGTTCTGTCTGAATACATTCCGCGGATCCACGGTTCTTCCTGTTACGAGCAACTCAATGAAGCCTCCATTCATCCCTCCGGCTTGTCCAGCATGATCGTACATCATACATTGTCGTTGATGTCTACTCTCTGGACTTTTAAATACGCATCGCTGGCTTCTACTGGATTCTACCCTCCATCTCCGGATTTTGCCCTGGACTATTTCTTCCTATGTTCATATGCCTACATGCCCCGACCTCCTGCCATGACCAGCTACGTGGCGCACTGTCTGTGGACTGCACCCCCTCCCAACCCTCATCTTGAGGAGAAGTCTCCACTTCTTCAATTGGAGCTTGATGGTCAACTTCAGAGTTGGGTAAGTGAGGCTTTCTTTCTCACCGCTGGAAGTCTGCTGTGTTGTGCATTTCTTCCACTACGGAAAGCTGCAATGCCTTCCTTCAATTTCTTGATAACAAAATTTCTGCTATCTATGCTTCACTAGACAGAAACCACTCAGATGCTAATCCAGTCTTCCTATCTCCCCGCAGTGTCCCAGTTCCAACTAACTTTTCATCTGTTACTGTCTGAGGTTCATGACATAATCTTTGCTGCTAATTCTGCCACTTGCTCACTAGACCCTCTTCCTACACCACTATCTAAGAAATGCCTATTAGTGCTTGCTCCGCCACCTGTTCAATTTATCCCAAGCCCACAGTCAAGTTCCCACTGCTTTCAAAGTAGCCCCATGCTTACAAAGCCTGGCCTTGACCCATCTAACCTCGCAAACTATCACCCAATCTCTAATCTTCCTTTCTTTTCTGAAGCACTATAACGTTTAGTTTACTCTTAGCTCCTTTCCTTCTTGCAAAACAATAGTCCCCTTGAACCACTTCAGTCTGGTTTTCGCCAATTTCACAGCACAGAAACCGCTCTAGTTAAAGTCTTAAATGATCTACTAGTTGCAATTGATACTGGTGCCATAAGCCTCCTTCTTTTGCTCGATTTAAGCGCAGCCTTTGATACAGTCTCACATGCCATTCTTATCCAGAGACTCCACAGTCTAGGAGTTTGTGGGGCAGCACTTAACTGGTTTATCTCCTATCTCACAGACAGAAAAAAATTATTACCCTATCCGGTAAGACATCAGACATATCAGCTGTCACACATGGCATTCCCCATGGCCCTGTCCTGGGGCCACTGCTCTTCAACCTCTAGGCTGTCATGATCCGCTCCGTACGATCCTCCCGTGTGCCACGCCCACCTCGTTACCTAGTGTTCCTAATCCGATTGTGATCACCTGTGTCCTGTTAATCCCTGACCAGCCTGTGTATTTAGTCCGCGTCTTTCCCCAGTATGTCAGATCTGTCATTGGATTGTCATGCGTTTAGTGTCGCTGATGTTCGTGCCTGTCTGCTTGTTCTCCGAAATAAACCCCGTTACCCTGACCGTCCGGCTTTGCTCGCATCCTCGCCTGCCCACGACCGTGACATAGGCCAGATCATACGGCGCTTCAATCTAAATTTTCATCTTTACGCCGACGACACCCAGATCTACGTTAGCTTCAGCTCCATAAACACCCTTCCACTTTTACACATAGAAACCTGCCTAATTGAACTCAAATTATGGATGACTCAAAATTTTAAAAAAAATCAATAGTGGTAAGACTGAACTAATTGTCTTTGGAACTAAATCCACACTTTGCAAAACTAGCCCGATAACCCTCAAATTGGATCACACTACCACCTCTCCATCTCATCTAATCCAAAATCTTGGTGTCACCCTTGACTCAACTCTCACTTTTGACACACACCTAAGTGCCAAAGTAAAAACAGCTTACTTTGCCCGTATCAGGCCACACCTCCCTCATTCATGCCTATCTCTAGCCATCTTGATTACTGCAACTCACTACTTGCTGTTATCTCCGCTAAATCTCTCCATAAACTTCAAATAATTCAGCCCGCCTCCTTACTCACACCCGTTCTGCAGAGCCTGCACTGGCTCCCCATAAAAGAGTGCATTCATTTCAAACTGCTGCTACGAACATTTAAATTTCTCAATAATCAAGGTCCCCCATATCTTGCTGAATTGCTTCTACCCTACCAGCCTGCCCGCAGTCTTAGATCTTCCTCCACTGGCTCTCTCCTCATCGCCCTTCCAAATTACGTAGCTACAGTATGGTGACCGTGCATTCCCGCCTTTGGAACTCACTACCTACTACCATCCATTTATCGACCACTGTTTCAGATTTTAAAACCAAGCTAAAAACCTTTCTTTTTGCTCAGGATTTCAACCTTCTGTATACATAATGTGTAATCTGTTTAAATTGTACTTTATCTGTAAGGCGTCTTTGACTTCTTGTAAAAGCGATATATAAATGGATTGTATTATCATTATTATTGTTATTGTCTAGCTTGGAGGTCCGCAGCTTCCTGGATCGATAGCCCAGTCGAATCATAGCTGATTCCAAGCTGCTACATGAAGCACTGATTTGAGAGTTTGCTGATCCTGAGTCAGAACAAGGTATCGCGTTCACCTTGGACGTCAAACAGAGCAGACAAGAAGCTCCCCAAGCTAACTACAATCGCCTTCGTAGAGCATATTTTGGGTACACCACGGAACCGGCAAGACAGGAGGAACGGTTACGGTCCAGACGCAAGGTCGGGACGAACCACGAAGGAAGATGAGTGGGTCCCAGTTGCTGCACGATTTCTTTGTTCAGCATCCCCTCAAGGGTGAAGAAGACTTTTGGAAGAAAGATTCGAAATGACTAGGACGGAAGAACAAATCACACAGGACCACACAACCCTTACCTGAACCCACACCAGACCATGCCCACGAACTACCCATAGCTATCCGCCGCAGATTATATTGAACAGCCATCAGCCTTCCCTATCAGAGATACTGGAACAACTGAAGAAGCCCCACCTTAACTAGAAAGAGTTGCTGATTTATGCCTGGTAAGTTGATTTATGCCTGATGTTGCTGCCACAAGCACCGAGCTTGAGTAAGGGCATGAGCCCCCGCCAATGCCCGACAACACCATTCTGGTTGAGTACCAACCTGACTGTTGTGATGCCTCACCAATTCCTGACCAGGTCCCTGTGCCATGGCTCCTGGGTGATCTGGTGGAAAGGGGAGTAGCCAAGAAATTCTCCTTCTCCATCACCCTCATGTCGGCCAGTCTCTTCTACCAGGTGCAGCACCTAGCTGCCCAGAAAAACAAAACCCTCCAGCCGAGGAATTGCTCTTTGGACGTGCAGGCATGCTGTATTCACCAGTGGGAACCAGGATGGATCACATGATCCCCCTCAATTTGTCCATTGGCCCTATGAATGTAATGCACCCTGTATGCACCTCCTAACTTGAGTCCATTCCTCTCCTCATTGGGAAAGATTTGCTGAACCAGTTTGAGCCATTGTTAGACTTCCACCGTCTGAAAATTTGGGCTCATTCAGAGAACCGCTGCCACTGTGGACACCTGATGCAGCCACATGGGAATGTCAAACCCTGGCTGTCTCCTTGGACCTCACTCCACACCATGGAGAGTACTCAGCTGAAGATCAGTGTCTTGACACTAGAGACCCATGCCAGCATCATGACTCCTTCCTGTGTTGGCTAAACCCTACCCCGGGATCCGTCTCCCCTAAGATCAGGAAAGGCATTCGGCTCCAAGGCGTGGAAGTCACATACAGTATGTCATAATTACTATGGGGGTAGAAAAGTCATCAGTGACAAAAAAAAGGGACTGTATGTCATATCAAGCTTGCTGACAACCAACACCTGACAATCCATGCCATAACTGCCCAGCCCCACGCAGTACAGTCACCCAACTGTCACAACTATTCCCAGGAGGGATCAGTAGCACCCAGCATTTTGGATACACCGATGCCAATGGAACCCTCACAACACCACTATGTTTATGAAAATGTCTGTCAATACATGATCACCGTTTATGTAGATAGGTGCACATTCAAAAATAAGAGGACCCTGAAAGTTAGCTGTGGCTCAATGATGACGTTGTCCCACCACAACAGCTCAAGCTCGGTCCTCACACATCGCAGTATGCAGAGCTGGCAGCAATTTAATTAATTGCCCTGGAGGTGGCCTCCAAACGTAGAGTAAAGGACCTGTTGATCTGCACAGACTCCGACTACTATACATCTCAACTTCATATGCCATCTCCCTCACTGGAAACAGAATGGCTTTAAGACACCAGGGAATAAGTTGGTCAAACACCAAGACCTCCTGCAGGCATGCAATGCTCTGATTACCACACGAAACATGCAGATCTATTGGAAGAAGTTTTGCGGTCATTCCAGACTCCCAGGACTGGACGAAATGTACAATGACAGTACAGATGCACATGCTAAAGCAGGAACACTACACGGTTGTGTCTCAAATTTTATTGTTTGGACAGTATGACACAGCACTTAGTCATCTCTCCAATTTGACTCTCCCTGCTGGCCCCTGGAGGATGGGCTCCCCCTTTGAGTCTGGTCCCTCCCAAGGTTTCTTCCTTCTTGGGAGTTTTTCCTTGCCACTGTCGGCTATGGCTTACTCACTGGGGCCTTTGGGTGGGGATGTTGAGACGATGTAATGTTGTGATAATGCGCTATACAAAAATAAATTTTTTGTTGTTGTCTCTGCAACCAACTGGCAAGACCCCCCACTCTGCATTCTAACAACCAAAGTTGTTATGTGAACCTGGTATATGACTTTCAGGTTGTGTTTCCACAAACTGTGCTTGCTTTGCAGAACAGAATTTCCTTTTGAAGATTACTCATTTAAATCCTGTCATTGCATTTCCATAATTACATTGTTTGTTTCTATACCGTTATTTCATGTTTGTTGTTTGTGTTAAGTGTAATGTCTGTCTTATGTTAGTTGTAGTGTTAGTTAGGAATAAATGCATGTCTTTTACACAACTTCAGCCTCCATTCATTCAGTGCTCACAATACCAATAATTGCATGCAGCTGCTCGGCCATGAAAAATGGTTATGTGGCACTTTGGGCGGAGCTTAAAGCTCCCCCTTCTATGACATCACAAGCGGGAGGGGGGCATATCCCTTATTCTGACTGGTCGAGGGTTATATCCATATTTTATCATACATGCTTATGCCACGTGTTGCTGATAAGGGGACATATGATTTGGGAGATAAGGGTTCCCGTTAAACTTTTTAAAAGTTTTAAAAGAAGAAAGCACCAAAATGTTTAAAGAAGAGAAACTTTAGTGTTATTTTTAAAAGAAAGAAAAGCAGGCGGAATTTAAAACATGCCCGAACGAAGAATTGTCAGAAGAGCAAACGCTAAGTTTAAACAAGCACAAGCGGAACCAATTAACATACAGCATGTCATTTTAAAAGAAGAAAGCACTCAAACTCATTACATTTAACCAACATGTTTAAAGAAGAAAAACTTTTAGCAGTATTTACCAGTGTTAGGTTTAAGAAAACATTTAACCAGCAAACATTTAGCCCTGCAGCTCAGCCATGTGCGTGTGCTCCGTTCCAAAATTATGGGTGAAATGACGATCTAGGCGATCCGAAGCTTGCGCAGGCGCACTCACACAAACGCCCCAATTCAAAATGGTGGCAACAGCAGTGCGCCTGTTTTTTCAAATAAACCCCTTAACTATAACGTTTTTTACGTAACAAAGCACTTTTCTGCCAACATGAATAAGTAAAGTGTCCTAAGCATTTTGACAACAAGAATCAAGGAATAAAGTGGGTAATCTTTGTTAAAATGAGCGCATGTGCACTCTCCCCCTCTCTCACCCTCGCTCTCCTGTAGTGCATGCGCGTAGAGACACTATTTTCTTTAAAGAGCTGTCTCGCTGTCAAATGGGGGATAAAATGCCTACCAGCAGAGAAATTGTTGCCAATCTCATACAGACAGAGCCCGCAAGGAGTTTGACGATACCAAACCGCGACTCTGCACCGCTAAACCCAACCTGGTCTCCACGCAAGCCGCCGAGACATCGCAAGCATGGTGCACAGGGCAGCATATTCTCACCTAATGAATGCACCTGTACTGGAGAAAAAAAGTGTGATTGGCAGGAGGAACAGCCCACTTCTGGTGATAACAACCAATGAGATGACTCTGCCATCAAGGTAATCAAAGGGGCACTGGCCTGTATTCTGGATCGAGTAATCGAGGAGGACATACAGGAGACGTGTGTTGGGTGCTCTGTGAACCACCGAAGCATCCGAGCATTGGCACACGTGCCTGTACAACCCAGAGCCGTTTTACTTTAACAATTTTGAAAAGTTGATCAAAAAGCTGTATAGACAGTGGTTTAAATATGTCATAATGAAAGCAGTTGCAATGTTCAATCCACACCCCACGGGTGAAAATGCAGGGTGCTGTTGAGACCGTCGTATGTGAGCTTAAAGGTGAAATAAATGTATGGGAGAAACTGCGCGAGCTGTAAAGCAAAGTTGAAGGGAAAAATTATGAGTGCGCTGTAGATGGGGCAATTAATGATTTCTGGAATATGCACAAGTTCAAGCAGACTCTGGTTGGTGTGTAAACACTGAACTATGGCTTTCAAAATGTGTGACTGGAAATTTTTACATGCTTTCCTAAATAAAATGAGTAGAGTCAAGAAAACACTGTCATTATTGCTAGAGGTTCACGATGGATAACAAACACTTGAAATGTGCCTATTATATGCCATCAAACCCTGGGTCTTTCGGCGGTCCCGATAGATTATACAGAGCGCTGATAGATGAAGGGGTATATGATATTAATAAGAAGCAAGTTGCGACATGACTGTCTGGTGAAGATGCATTACACAAACCGATCAGATTTAACTTTAAAAGGAATAGGAGTCTTTGTGACTAATATTGATTCTCAATGGCAAGCTGACTTGGTGTACATGTCAGACCAGAATGATGATTTTAAATACATGTTGATGTGCATAGACATTCTATCAAATATGCATGGGTGCAGTGTCTTAAAAGCAAGACAGGTCCCGAGGTAAAGAAAGTGTTCAAAAACATTCTCTCTGAAGGCAAGATCCCTAAAAAGCTGGAAACCGATCACGGGACAGAGTTTAACACGTCGTTTCATAGACTTACGGACAAACATGGAATAATACATTTCGCCACTGGTAACTAATCTGGTCAAGGCATCTGTAGTGGAAAGGTTTAACCATACGTGAAATACACAAATGTGGCACTATTTTGCAGCTTATAATACAAGAAGGTATGTAGACATTGTACAAGATGTAGCGAGTGCTTACAATAACACCTGTAACAGTACCATTAAAATGAAGCCGGTTGAGGTAAATGCACTGAACGCAGCCCAAGTCTTCAACAACATTTATAGCATGACTCCTGGTGCGGCTAAAAAGCGTCATTATAAGTTTAATATCGGAGACGTGGTCAGGGTATCGAGAACACGGGGGAAATTTACCAAAGGATATGAGCAAACGAGTATTTTACAGTCACTGAGCGTCTATCTAGATCACCACCGGTGTATAGGCTAAGACATTATGACAGGGAAATCATAGAGGGGACATTTTATGCCGAAGAGCTACAAAAGATCCGACTAGACAAAAGATAAAAACTTCAAAGTTAAGAAAATCGTTGCAGGAAAAAAAAAATGTTTAGTGAAATGGCAGGGGTGGCCTGACAAATTTAACCGCTGGGTCCCAGCTAGCCAAGTAATTGACATATAAGTGCGATGATATGTGTTTGTGGCATACATTTCCATCAAAAGCACCTATGGAGGAGAGCAGTTTTTATGTCACACTCCCCAACAATGCGTCTATGGATGTTTTCCCGCACAATACCATATCAAGCTACACAACAAAACTAGCCAAACCGATTGATCTGAATGGTAAATGGGAGGTAGGATTAGCGGAAATCCAACACTGGAAGTGTTGAAACCCAACCTTAACCCTAGGGGAGTCTAGGGGTAGGGAAGACACTTTCACTGACTGGTGCATGGTCACACATTCATTCAATATCATAAACTTAATTCATGGCAAATAAATTATTTCTTATATATTTATTTTGGCATAAAATACATAAGAACATAAGAACTATACAAACGAGAGGAGGCCATTCGGCCCATCAAGCTTGCTTGGGGAGAACTTTAAAGAAACCTAAGGAACCTAAGTGCTTCCTTAAATCTAGTTTGAAATGTTCTCCCGCTAATTTCCACCTATGGCCACGAGTTCTTGTATTTGAACT
>JAABNX020000046.1:32691317-32701379 GCA_015163995.2 Mormyrus lacerda | reverse complement strand
ATTTAAATACATTTTTCCACTCAGTATTTTGTATTTTTATTTTAAATACATTTCTATGTATTTATGCCCATCTCTGCTCAGGAGGCCGCTTCATGAAACTGGCACAGAGGAGACAGTAAGGTCAGACAGTCCCTGGAGCGATTGGGGTTAAGGGCCCAGTGGTGGGATCACTCTGCTAATCACGGGTGTTTGAACCAGCAACCTTCTTAAAAATAAAAATTAAAAATTAATTTTTTTAAAAAAGAATTTGCTCAGTGCATAATTCCAGATGTGTCACTTTATATTTCTGATGACTCTGTAATTATTCTAAAACGTAAAGAATAGTACAAACAAACCTGTCTATGGGTAGGTGTGTCCAAACATTGCATTGGTACTGTATATACTGTAAGAATGTATGTATAAACAAAATTGGTTGTTATTTATAGGATGTAAAAATTAAAATTCCAAAGAAGAGCAAAGAATACATTACCGACTGTGTCCTGGGGGCACATTCAGGGTTGGCTGTTTGGTCCCCCTGCGTTTGTGCAGGTGCCCTGCTACAGCACAAGGTGAATTAGTGTCTCTAAGATACTCTTAATCTATGCCTGTGTACAAGTGCGGACCCTGGGTCTGGCATGCAAACCCTGCCTGACTCCCTGTGCTTCCTGGGACAGAATCCAGCCTCCCACATTGGCCGAGAGGAATACATAAAAGGCTTAATGGAATAGTAAGATTAACCCAAGTAAACACACAAGTGAACACATGTTTAACCTATAGCATGTGCCATGGCTGGGTGTACATCACTTTAACGTATAGTTCTATAATATTCTGTTCTGAAGCGGAGTGAAATTCCCTTGAATCAAGACCTGACAGAGGCTGGCAGCTCCAGCAGAGAGTGGGCGCGTGAAAGAGAGATTGAGAGAGAGATTGAGAGAAAGAAAGAGAGAGAGAGAGAGAGAGAGAGAGAGAGAGATGCAACCCTTGCAGCCCTCATTAAGCACTGGACCATGGCCAGCCAGCATAAAAGCTCATAGGGAACTTTATCAAGGGTCTGTCTGTAATTATCAAAGATAGATTCCTCTTGCCAAGGACAAACTGTCCCTTTGTAATGGGTGTCCAAAATGGAGAGGGGAATGCCTCTACACATCCCACAGAACTATCACATGTTCAACAAGACTATAGAAACCATTAGTGAGAATATTCACTCAGCTTGTATGCATGCATAATTTTTTGTTGCTTTTATTTTATTGATAAAGGGATGGTTATGGAATTTCTTGTAGTACAGTATACAGTATATATACCCTCTGTCTGATACAGAGGTTGGTTGGAGTTTGATCAGCCAGAAATGCCTCATTTGGGCCAAATCATGTTTCAAATACTGGTGCAGTGTCGCTGTTCCCTGCCAAAGATGTCACATGTGTCAAAATCAAAGTTTTGGGTCCTCCCTTTGATTTGCTTAGCAGGGATCTGATTGAATAGGATTCTCGTGGTCCTAGAGAGACATACCTTGTCTGTCTCACACACTCAGGGGAATCCTGGATTATAATAGTTAATCTGCTAAAAATGCCTGGATTTTAGTACTCAGTGGGGGAGCTGCGTCCCTATAAACCTTGGGGAACAGACACACCCAGGTGATACAGACCATTTCCATTCATACCATACATTAAAGTAGTTACTGTTGCAATAGGTAACCTATACCTGTGTTTCCCAACCTGTTCCTCAGGGACCCACAGACAGTCTATGTTTTTGTTCCCTTCAAGGTCCCTGCTAAACAGTCCATATTTTTGCTCTCCTGCCAGTTCCTGCCAGATAGTCCACATTTTTGCTACCTTCCAGCTCCTGCCAGATAGTCTACATTTTTCCTTCCTTCCAGTAAAAACGTGAACTGTCTGGCTGGGAGTTCGGAGGGAGCAAAAATGTGGACTGTCTGTGGGTCCCCAAGGACCAGACTGGGAATCACTGCCATAGGTAATCTATACTGGTAAGTAAGTAGTTTGGCTCCCCTCCAGCTACACAGATGAGTACTGGCCTTCTGGCCTCACACTTGTTCCATGCCAGCATGACTGTTTTCTTTGCAGCAGTTGGAGCAGACTGGTGTCCTACAGAGTTAGCCCCTCTGGGCAGCATAGTGCTGTATCTGCTTGAGTTCCTGTTGACATTCATTCTATCCTTCTCTGATGGGAAGAGGCAACTGTACGGTTCATCCTTGGCTAAGCCAGTGTAACAGAGTAGTGAAAGCCTGGAGGAGGTGCTAGATACCACAGTCATATGCATAAGAACCATAGAAAGTCACAATCAACTTATACACGGGTGCTTTTAAAAATGTAACGGGTCATGGCTTATGAAACCCTCATGGAAAGCGACCTGGTGTACTTTGGGGTTGAAAACAACATATATGTCATAGTGCTATCAGGTGTCACATTACTGTAAGCTGAGCAGAGACAGTTTTCCCTAGGGGCTTATACTTCACTCTATACCCATGGCTTTGTTAATCCTGCTGAAAAAACAACAGCGATTTGAGAGAAATGGTAGGAAATCAGCAGGAGCTGAAATATATCCCTAAGAATAGCACATCTATCTCATTCAGCATGGAAAAGGTACCATTTGGTTTACCAGCTAGCAGAGTCTTTCACTTTTACTTATTGAACAGCAGCCAGCCTAACAAATTGAGCCCTACTCAAATTCTACAAGCTACCACTGGAGGTACGTTTTGCACTTTGGAGACTTCCTCTCAGTTCATGTTCTTTGTCAGCATAGCTGTAAATCAAGAGGTTTTTCATGCATTTGTTCATGTTCTTCGGGGTCTTTCTGAGCCCCGTTTGAGTCTTTATTGTCTCTTTCTTCACATCCAGTGGAGGTTGGAATCTTGATGACCAAACATCAGAATAAGCTTATTACATCTTCAGATGAACATTTCTAATGAAGTTCAATTCATTTCAATCTGAGGATTCTGGCATTTCCTTCCTGGTACACTGAGGGCCACTGAGGGATTTTTTATGGATACATTTGTGATCTTGATGCAGTTTACTCTTAAGCTCAGTAGAATGTATAAAACAATCAATTTTTCTATGCTTTCTCAAAATGTTTATATTTCTGTATATATGGTATGATGAGAAAAATCAACAATGGTTTACAGTATTCATAGGATTTCAGAGGACAACTATTTTATGTATTATAATATTTTTGTTATATTACGTAATATTATTATATAACATTATTCTTTTTCTGGAGTTTTCTGGTTAATAATGTGATTTTCGTTCTATGTAGTTGACAGATTGAATTAGCCTGTTATACAATATCTTACCTCCAAACACCCAAGTTGTTGGAACAGCATCACAACGTTTATGCTTTTATTCAATATGTCACTTAATGCGCATTGTCAAGCAACATTAGGGCATCCCAAGCCTTTTTGACCGCTGTCACTACACATTTCATGGATTAAGTAAATTGAGCTCATTATACACATTCTCTAAACATAAAACCTCATTTCATCAAAAAATCTTTGGTCTGTTTGTTGTTCCGCTGCACTTGTTAAGCTACCTGCTTAGAATGGAAGAATACCACATAGAATCTGCTAGATAATGTTATCCAGTCTGAATTATTTTGTGCTGGAGATGTACAAGAACCACCCTCCCGGTTATGTGACCCCTGTCTGTTGACCATATCCAGCAGGCTAATTAATGAGTTTCTGAAAGTGTTACATCCATTGGTTAGTAACATTGTCCAAAATATCCCCACTTTTGCATAGCCTGAGCAAAGTCCTGCTGATACTGAATGGATTATTTAATCTCTTCAACCACATTCACTGAAGCACTTGGCCTGTCAGTACTTTTCAGATATCTCAGGAAACCTCTATTGTCCTGAAGGTCTCCTAGTACATCAATTACCGAGCCCTAAGGTTACCACTGAGGCAGATACTAACAGACACTAACACAACTCTTTGCAGTTCCTACAATAATTAAGTAGTTATTATGCAGGTATGAGGTAACTCATCATGACATCATGACTGTACTATATTGCTGAGGGACTTGTTTATTCTCCTCAATTACATTTCATTGCAATGTTGACCCTGTGCTAACTTGTATATGACAAATAAACTGAAAACTAAAACTGAAAACTGACATTCCCCACACGCCCCAGCTAGACGGTCTCGCCGACCTTGATTGACCCTTGGTTCTCTTACCATTTGACCCCCACTGCAGCTCATCACTAAGTGGTGATTGGTTGATAACCTCACTCCCTTCTTCACCCAGCTATTCAAGACACATAGTTTTAAGTCAGATAACAAAATTACAAACTCAATCATTGACCTTAGTCTGGGCAGAATATGCTGATGTGTGTTTATCTCTTTCTTATACTTAGCAGAGGATTCAGTTAAATGTGTTTGACAATGCACACTTTTGTCAATTGTCATAGAATTAGAGAAAATGATCTCTAATAGCACTGCCTGTGCAGCCAGTTTTGTCACTTGAATCAAAAGCAAGATGACTGAAGATATAGTAGATATTTCTCAGTCTGCTAATAATGCCTGTTTTCAAATTATAGGTAAATCAAACACTCTACAGCTTTAGAACTAGAGTTACAAGTTATGTAGCTGACTGGAGTCTTCACGCAGACACTATGCTTCCTCTCTGAAGTCTCCAAAAAAGGCCTTTATTTCTTAAACAGCATTCTCCACCATTAGCAGAATACAGCCTCAAAAGGGGTGAATGTTTGGGGAGCTCAAGGCTAACCAGTCACAAATCTGCTGTCTATATCATCACCTTAAATCTCGTTGACAGCCTACAGTATAGTGTGGAAAGGAAGATGTCTTCATTTGCAGGGAATGTGGGATCAAAACACAACCCTTATCTCCAAGGAATCTTGTTTGGAGTTAGATATTACTTTACCAGTTTCAAACTTTAGGAAAAAGGATGGAATGAAAAATATGAAATTAGGATGACATTTCAATGCCTAACTGTGTAGGGGAAACTTGGATTTGTCCTTGAGTGGAACTGCTGCCATGTAGGAAAATAGCACCCCATCCCTCTGGGTTCGTTCTGTTAATGCCTGGAGGTCATTACTAAACTTGTTGTCATAACAATGGCACAATTGCCCAACGGTTTAGACCCAGCCTGTCAGCAACCTGCTTACTGGGGTGACAGGGAAAATTCACCGCACAGTTTCCCATGGGACCTGAGGGGACGCTAAGGGTCCGGGTGAATGTTAATTTGTTTTTGCCTTGTCCTGGGTTTTTGCATTTTAATTGCACTTCATTGTGAACCCGCTCCCCAATCAATGCAGTTATATGCAGTGCACTGTGGTCCTGGGGAATGCAGTTTCGTGCCACTGTATACCTGTATAGGGATGATAGATAAAGCCCACTTGGCTTGATTTGACTTGACTTGAACACTTAAAACATGAGCTATAAGCCGGGATCTAGCAGTGGTGAGTACTGAATGGGGATTTACTGAGCAGAGGTGATGTGTGATAGTATTGAGCTTGAGGTGACAAGGAGCGATAAGAATCAAACAAATATCAAACAAACCTGTAGTGAAAATGGAGCGATGAGCAATAGTGAGCAAGTGGTAGAGCGTTGCCAGCTGTTGTGAAATCAAGGTGAAAATCACAGCATGCTTGAGCAGTGCGTTTCCGAAACACTTCCCTGCACACATGAACCTGTTCCACAATTCACTCATCAGCCTCCACAACAAAGAGCTCTGGGGAACAATGGAGCATCCAGCCTCACAGCATCTTTTCAGTGCACCTGTGACGTGCTATTTTATTTCAGACGATCCTGAAAAATCCTCACAGGTTTTATCCTCAACTGTATTGAGGAGCAACGGATTGCAGTCACCAGATAGCTGACAGGGGAGAAATGCTCAGTCTGTACGTCTGTGAAGAGCTAGAAAGTTGGGCTGCAGTAGCTCACAGCTGCTCTCGGGAAACAGCAGGTAGTCCAAGCTTTGCTGCCCACTTGGTAATGGCAACACTGCCCCCTTCTGGTACTGTCAGCAGACGTTCCTTGCTTTTTACACCTATGCCGATGCTGTTGTGCACATTTTTACAGAGTACAGGTAAGTGTCCCATGATACATGCTCTATTTTTTAGAACAGCAGCCCACCTTCTTGTCAAGAGGTTTGCCCATGAGTCCCACTGAAGTATATTATGGGCTCCCACTGCATCCCATCCACAATTCCTCTGGTAGATGTTCTGCTGAAAGACATGGAGGATTGCATTTGCAAATTTTTTGAAGTACTACTACTACTACCCCGACTACTACCACTACTACTGTTGCTATACTACTACTACTACTACTACTGTTGCTATACTACTACTAATACTATTATTATTATTATTATTCATCTGGGTGCTCCTGCTTTCTCCCACACCCCCAAAGTCATACTGCGGTCCTTTTAATGGGGAATCTCTAAGCAGCCCGCGATGTTTGCTTGTGCCAACCTGTCCAGGCTCTGCCTATGCTTTGCACCTCATGGAATAGGCCCCAGCACCCCTTCCACCCTGTCCAGGATAAGTACTTGGAAGACGGATGGGGTATTATTATAATTAGTCTGTTTTGGGACATGGTGACCTGGGCTTGCCTCGTTGATTTCAGTAATCCACCCGCCATTCCCAAGTGGATTCCCACTGGGTCACATTTTAAGTCCGTTTTTTCCGCTGTTTATATTGGCTCTGGTCAGAGCGATGCTTCCCTCGGCATTTTCCCAGCCAGATTACGTGACATTAAAAAGAGTCAGCTCCATGTAATTCCTCTGTCAACATCCTGAAAAAAATGTTCTGTTAGCATTTTACGAATTCTACCAGTTTTAAACAAACAGAGCCAGAGAAGCGACAGAATGAGATCAAATAACAGCTCATTATACCCAGCAATGAAACCCTAGCAGCTCAACACAGGCACAAGTCCACATACAGCCCTAGTGAGCGAGAGTAGAGCTTTTGGCTCTGTGCAAACAATGACAGGAGAAACTGATCTGTATGTCCAGGGAATATTTTTCATGGATGTTACCCAGACATTGTGTTCAGCAGGTTTCCTGCACTACTTCCTCAAAGAAGCACCACATCCAAGACCTGAATCTTGTCTCTTTGTGTGGTCTCTGTGTGTGGTCTTTGCATGCAGCACACATCATACAATAAGATTATTATAACATTAAAGAAGTAAAGCTTTAATAATTTAATATTTCATATAAGAGATAGTGTTACTCTTTAGGCTTGAAGTTGCCATGTTAGCAGAACTGTATCTGGTGTTGACTCGAAATAATCTAAAAACTACACCCTCTGTTAAACTACTAGGAAATATACTTTAAGCCACCTTTTATCCAATGAAATGCTATCTTTGTTTTGATCTATACTGGTGTCTAACTGGCTTCAGTTTATAGCCTTACATTGTTGAATGTAAAAGCTGACTTCAAACTTCCTCAGAGCTGTATGTACTTGGATTAATCAACTTAACTTGAGACTTAAGACATGTAATGCTTCTAGTTTGCCAATGAATGACAAATGTTTCAGACTAAGACATTTTTTCTGGCTCTGTGCTGAGTTCAAATTGAAAATTATCCATGAAGAACAGTTCCCTCACCCTGGATATAAGCCTGACTCAAATGTAGACCTACAGCTATGTTTAAATAGGAAATATGAATTATATTATACATAATGTATATAACATAAACAGAATGTCCAGGAACCAAGAAATGCTTTTATACAAACTAGTAACTGTTTCACCAGTTTTCATCCCACAAACATTTAAAATTTCTTGATCACCGTAGCTATAGAAGGACCATAGCAGACGTTTTACTGGGGTTTAATCAAGGTCCACCTTTAGCCTGTACTACAAAGCGGGGTTACTGGTTTATCGGGGCAACTTGTCAGATTTAAGGTACCACAGTTTAAATTGACTCAATATTTGTTCGCTTACATTTTGCCCAGACTACCTTAAATCCGACAAGTTACCCCGATAAGCCCGCAACATCGCTTCGTAGTACAGGCCACTTGAGTCTGTCATCATATGCCTTTGTTATGCTCCCAGAACACCTTTTTCATTTTTTACGCTTACAAAACTTACTGAAACTCACAGTGTTCTGTAACTGGGCAGTAAGTTCTTAAGAACTTAGGTGGGAATGTATCTGCTTCCAACCTACTTCTGTCTCTCCTACAGACTAGTCTTAGCTATAATCTACAGTACCGGCTGAAAGTTTGGACACACCCTCCCATAGAAAGGTTTATTTGTAGTATTCTTTACATTTTAATATAATTACAAAGACATAAAACTATTAAATTACATGTATTGAATTATACACTGACCAAAAAACGAAACAAAAAAATAATAATTAGTTTGGGGTGGCAGCTCTGTGGATTGGGACTCGGAAGTTTGCTGGTTCAAATCCCTGGGTTGGCAGAGTGATCCCACCATTTGGCCCTTGAACTAGGCCCTTAACCCAATTGCCCCATGGACTGAATGTCTCAACTTTCTCCTCTACGCCAGTTTCATGAGGCTGCTTTCACTCTCTGGTCAAACTCCCCCAAAAGCATTTCTGCTGCAGTAAGGTCAGGTGGCCCGGTCATGTGATGCGACACCATCACTCTCCTTTGCCGGCAGGGATGATGGGTCCACACTTCTGTCGGGTATTGCATATTAATTGCTTCCAAATGGCACTTACTCCCAAGGTTGGGGGGTTGCTTCAGCTCTTCAGCTCTGGGGGTGGAGTTTCCATGTATTCTCCGTGTTGCCCTGGGAGCACTGGGTGTCCCCTGCAGTTTGCAGATATGCAGTAAGGCTAAGTGACATCTCTACATTTTTCATGCTGTGTGATTGTACCTATCTGCCCAGTGATGGAATAGCATCCTTTTATGGTTGACCCCAGCCTTCTGCCCCCGTGCTGTCGGGAATAGGCCCCTTTGCAACCCTGACCAGAATACACAGTTATGGGACGGATGGACAACCTATCTCTGGCTTTATATGTTTGCTGGTCACTGTCTGGCGCCCAGTTGGCATTGTGAAGGTCAAATTTTAAAGTCAATAGCATTAAGCTTGGAGATCCCTTTTAATTATGTGACCCCGCGCCTTTGCCTGATTGTCTGTCAATAGGCTGATAATGCAAACTGCATTCTACAGCACTGAATACAGCCACAGCATGTCTTTCCTGTAGTTTGCATCCAAACAGTGGTGGCTGTTTGTGGAGGGGGCAATGGAGCAGGACATGTTCCAGGGAAATTAGTGTGGGGAGGTGGGCTGCCCGTTTCACAACATAGCTGCACCCCTGTCTATCCTTATAGCTTCCTGGGAGTGTGGTTTGTGAGATCTGGGAAATTCACCCTTTGTTTTCTTCTCAAGGTTCAACACTGCAACAAACAAAGGAGCAAAAAAAATAAAAAATAAAATAAACGCCATGGTCTAGACAGAGGGCAGAGGCAGCGTGTTTGAGCTGCAAGGTCAGTGCAGTTTGTTGCCTGGCTGTACAAACACACAGCCAGCTGCACTGATAAGGTACCTGAGACAGAATCCATGCCAGGCCTCACACTCACTGTCTCTACCCTCTGCTTCCTCTCAGGACTCCTGCCCCCTCCCTACTCAGATAGCTGTCTCCCGCTGTCGTTTTGACTTGATGCCGACTCCCACCTCACCGAAAGCCAAGTAGAAAAGCCATGTGCCCTTGGACCCCCAGCTGTTTTCTGTAGCTAAGGTGGATGCAGCAAGATCTTACAGTGTTTCTCCAGAAACACAATTATAGGTAGGGATTAACATAACTGATACACAACTACACATTCACTGAATGAAGTGCTGCACGCAATTTCTTCTTGTAACAACAAAAACACATAATTATTTTATGGGCATTTGCACACTGTGTGTACTAGGACTGCAACAACTAATCGATTTAATCGATTAAAATCAATCATTAAAATAGTTGCCCACTAATTTAATAATCGATTAGTTGGGTCTACGTTATTATACACATAAGTACAGTGGCTACCTTCTAATTTGGGAGTAATAAGATAACCAAAGCCGCGGTGTCAGTAAAGCACCATTAAGCTGGATGCCGACCGCCATAAAAGAAAAAGGTGACGAGAACCAATGGCATGCCTTGAGTA
>JAABNX020000046.1:32663981-32675917 GCA_015163995.2 Mormyrus lacerda | reverse complement strand
GAAGAGGCGAAGAGGCGAAGAGGCAAAGAGGCCTCGCGTGAAGGATGGGGTTGGGGAAGGGAAGGGAGCATAGAAGGATTACTGGGCAATCGATGGAGATGCTTGCTCAGCACGATGCCAGCCAGGAGAGAAGGAGAGACTCAATGGCAGCTTTTCCTGAGCAGGAGCAACAGCAGAGACAGAAAAGTAAACAATGAAAAGTGACGGGACAGATCAAGTGAATGTAGGGACTAGCTGATGCTTAAAAAGAACCATAGTACAGACAGACAAACACAGACCAAGTATAATCCCTTGATTATCCTTACCAGAACATTACTGGAATTTTTATTATGATTTATAAATAAGTTTGTTCAAAAAATTTGAAAACGTAAATGAACCGAGTATGAATGGTGTAACTTCTGAAGCACAGTCTTCATTTCCAAAGTGTGCTGCTGTTGCTGTCCTTGGATGGCAGTGCTCAGGACCCTAGTGTCCCGCTTGGATCTTACGAGCTGCACCAGCACCTTCCTGATAGGTCAGTGTGGGTCGATGTCGACACCTGGAACATTCTGGGGCAGAAGGTTTCAAGGCCTGCTCTGTTGTATCCCAGAAAATAAGTCTAAACATGGACATCTGGAAAGTTTGTGCTGGGAATTTCTGTCATTGGAATCCATGAAGGTTGTGCGGACAGATAAGGGAGTCATCTGGGATCCTTGGATCCTCAAACCCTCATAAAAGAAAGGCATGTTCACTCCCGTCTGGGTGTATGTCCAGGAAACACTGCGATCATTATGTAACGTTCCTTGCATTTTTTGGACCTCGATCCAATTTTTACCATTGCAGCTCAGTCACATCCCAAGTATAGGTGTAAATCAACGCTATGAAGCACACTGTTCACTCGGAATTTTATGCAAATCAATGCCTATCGCACAAATCTGATTGGATGTGCAAATGATTTTTTAATTAAGCATCTATGGTTTGACTTCTTGGATTGGTAGAGTGTTCACTAGTTTTGTGTTAAGCAATTGCAGACCCAAGACCTGTTTACGTTGGTTAATTCTAAGCCTAGGGCTGGGTAATCTGATCGTGGATCAGCATAGGAGCTTACTAGTTTTAAAATGTTTACATTTCCAACTCTGTCTCACAGCCCGTTTAGAATTTGGTTGGCAACCGATGGGTTGAGAATCACTACTCTACCATATCAACAAGGCTGGGCTTATGCACAGCCTAACCAGGCCTGAAGCCAGTTGTAGGGGGGGCTCAAATTTTCTTTTCCATTTGTTACAGCAGCATTTTATACTGTAGGTAGGGCCCCAATAATGACTTTAGCCCAGGGCCCCCCACCCCCTTAAATTCAACCTTGCATATAAGATATACCAGATCATTGGAACAGTGTATGTGTGATGCAATACTTTTCTTCTATTGCAGTGTCACAATGCTGAGTGATACCGTGACAAAGTAACTGACAAATAGCCATAAACCCAACAAAAATAGCATTTGGAATTAAGTGCAGCAGATTCTCTCGTTGTCAAAGGTAAAATCTGAATTGCCATTGACAAAACAAGCGACCATTTCATGAATGAGATACACCTCTTGATATGACGCTTTATTTTAGCACATTACCGTAGGTCTTAGATCAGTCATGCGATTCCAAGTAATGTTTCCAGGATACCACAGAACGAAACCAGAACGCACTGAATTCATATTTGTCCCCCTTGTTTTTCCCAGCGTTCATCCCGAGAGCTGGCCAGTTTGTCAGAGAGCGGTACTTGGCGGGGACAAAGAGAAGAGGGAGCCAGGTTTGATGAGAAGGGCAACATGGTCATATTTTGTTATCCAATCTTAAGTAGACTGGCAGAAATGCAACCTCTTACAGATCTATTTGTGACAATTTTATTAGCTCTTCCTCTGCTGGTTCGTAAGTAAGAAGGACCAGAACCATTTCTCTGCAGATCCAAAGGCGGCGAATCAAAAAGCAAAAGGTGCTCCACGGGGTAGAGTGAGGAGCTGTGGAAGCCCTTCGCCTTTCACTATCAGGAATAACGTTCATATTGCACACTGTTCAGTTTATCATAGACTGCTTGCTAATCCCAGGGCTTAAGTAAATCCAACAATATATTGTTTTAGTTTCCAATTTGCGATTGATCCATTGACACAGGGGTGACCATTCTCCCATTCACCTTCCTGTCCTACAACAGAAATCTCAAGTATTAGGTGCATGAAACAACATTTTTTGGGGGAATGTTGTTAAAAAATGTATTGCTCACAAAAATATAAAATAACAAAATGTACATAATTTTCATGTATTGTACATGGGCCCTACCATGTTTTAACTTTGTTAAGTTCGTCAGAGGTTAACTAGTCACTTCTGTATTGGTACTCATCTCCCAACCAGAACCTAATGAGTAAAGTATTAATGTGAGAATAGCAGCCCCAAATGACACCAACAAACACAGGGGGGGTTCAAAGAACTTGGTTATATATCTCTTTGCACCAAAGTTTGGATTCCATGGTGCAAAACTAGATTCAACAGTTTTGTGAGCTTGACATCCGCACTGTACACAGAGCACTTATAATATAGACTTAATCCACCAGAAGTCAATCTTAGTTACAGCATGCAAAGATACATGCCACTGAATATGAGGTACCCTTATTCATTAGGAACTGCGGAAACCAAACTCCACCCTCAGAGACATTTCAGAAGGCAGCAAATAAAAAAAAAAACAAAACATAAAATATATATTTTTAATACCGACAACTTCCTAAAGGTAAGATCACAGGTAAAGAAATAGTAACATGAGAGACACCATACGTGTGTGCGGATATAGTCGAGCATGCTTTAAGTCCGTTTTAAACTTGAGTGTGAAGGACTAAGATGGATACATAGCGAGTGAGGTTTTGATAGCAAAACGATTTTGTAGCGAGTCCTCATTCACAACCCATGATTCCGGAATCACACCAACTGGCCCTAACATGGCAACATACAAAATATTCTTCAAGCCTCGAGAAATAAATAAAAGGCAAAGGGGCAGTAGAAATTAACGATCAGCTATCAGGATGCAACTGTTGAGCGGGTGATCGTAATGTGCGTCTTTCAGGCAAGTCTTCGTCCTCTAATGAGGCGAGGGGGGGCGGGGCAGTTGACACAAAGAAACCGTGCAGCAGCCAATTACAAACCACCAAAGAGCGGCCGGGTGGAGTTCTGATCTACAGTTGATCTATCCAAAGGACAAGAAAAATCCAAGAATGTGCCCCGATTATTCTTGAGGGGGAAAGGGGACAATTCTTGGATTTATCTTTTCCGTTCATATTTCCATCTCTATTCTTTCAGTTCAATGCATAATATTGCATTGGTGCAAAAGCTTCATACAGCACATATTTAATGAGTTCCTTCCAACTCTTAGATACAAAAAGTCTACACAGCAAAGACCCACCCCAAACCTTGTCAGTCACTATTCAAGCAACATGCAAACCCAAAGGGTTTGTGAATGACAGCATTATGCCTTATGGGTCATTCCTCCAGCCTGTGGAGTCTTTACAATGTGTCCCCTGCAATGCAGCTTGTGATTACATCCCCCTGAGCGTCTCAGAGTATAGTGCGATCCAGTCCAGGTGGTCACCCTGCGCCCGATCTCCTCTCCAGGGGACCAAGAGTGGTGTGTGCACCACCCTCCACCCCCCAATCAGTCCCAGTGATTATCGGAAGAGGCGGTAAGTACGCGGCAGGCGCCCATCCTTGCTGGAGAGCGCGGCTTGGATGTGTTCATAGGAGGGCAGCTCCGACAGGTCTCCGAGTGCGGCCACCGCGGGCTTGCTCCGCAGCATCCGGGAGGTTACCCTCTTGATGTCCGCAGCCGTGACGCTGCCTGCACACAGGTGAGAAAGGAGAACGATGTCAGGAACAGACAGAGAGACAGAGATGGGGGGGGGCAGGAGAAGAAAAAGGGGGGAAAGAAAGTTTTGAGAATGACACAAGTATTGGTTTTCACGTTTGCGGTTTCAGTGTTTGTAGATCTTTTTATCAGATGTTTCTATGGGATACTGAAGTATAATTACAAGCAATTCATAAGTGTCAAAGGCTTTTATTGACATTTACATAATATTTATGCAGAGTCAATATTTGCAGTGTTGGTCCTTCTATTTCAAGACCTCTGCAATTCGCCCTGGCATGCTGTCAATCAACTTCTGGGCCAAATCCTGACTGATGGCAGCCAATTCTTGGACCTTGTGAGAATTTGTGGGTTTTTGTTTGTCCAGTACCTCCTGAGAATTGACTACAAGTTCAATGGGATTAAGGTCTGTGGAGTTTCCTGGCCATGGACCCAAAATGTCGATGTTTTGTTCCCTGAGTCACTTAGTTATCACTTTTGCCTTATGGCTCCATCATGCTGGAAAGGGCATTGTTCATCACCAAACTGTTCTTGGATGGTTGGAAGAAATTGCTCTTGGAGGATGTTTTGGTACCATTCTTCATTCATGGCTGTGTTCTTAGGCAGAGGTTGTGAGCAAGTCCACTCCCTTGGCTGAGAAGCAACCCCACACATGAATGGTCTCAGGATGCTTTACAGTTGGCATGACACAGGACTGATGGTAGCACTCACGTTTTCTCTGGACAATATTTTTTCCAGATGCCCTCAACAAATTGGAAAGGGGATTCATCAGAGATAATGACTGTACCCCAGACCTCAGCAGTCCAATCCCTGTGCCTTTTGCAGAATATCAGTATGTCCCTGATGTTTTTCTTGAAGTGGCTTCTTTGCTGCCCTTCTTGACATCAGGCCATCCTCCAAAAGTCTTCACCTCACTGTGCTTGCAGATGCACTCATACCTGCCTGCTGCCCTTCCTGAGTGAGCTTTGCACTGGTGGAGCCCTGATCCCACTTTAGGAGATGGTCCTGGCGCTCGGACTTTCTTGGGCACCATGAAGCCTTCTCTACAACTGAACCTTTCTCTTTGATGTTCTTGATGATCCAATAAATGGTTGAATTAGGTATAATCTTACTAGTAACAATATCCTTGCCTGTGAAGCCCTTTTTGTGCAAAGCAATGATGATGGAACGTGTTTCCTTGCAGGTAACCATGGTTCACAGAGGAAGAACAATGATTTCAAGCAACCAGTCTGCTATTCTAAATCAATCAGCATCACAGAGTGATCTCCAGCCTTGTCCTCGTCAACACTCTTACCTGTGTTGAGAGAATCACTGAAATGATGTCAGCAGACCCTTTTGTGGCAGGGCTAAAAAAATGCAGTGGAAATGGGTTTTTGGAACTAAGTTCATTTTCATGGTTAACAGAGGGACTTTGCAAATAATTGCAATTCATCTGATCACTCTTCATAACTTTCTGGAGTATATGCAAACTGCCATCATAAAAACTGAGGCAGCAGACTTTGTGTAAGTCAATACTTGTGTTGTTCCCAAAACTAACTTAATGACGTGTGTGTATTAACCATTAAGTAAATATACTTTACTACTGCTTACCAGCAGGTTGCCCCATTCCCCTAACAGAACAGATTTGCTGCTAAATACTGGCTGTACACATTCTGGGCATTTGGAAGCACACGGCTTACTAAAGGAATGCGATCATCGAACTTAAAGATCACAGATATTTCTTCAAGAGGCCATTGCTTGTTACAGCTATGTAGAGTCTGATTATCAGCTAAATGTTAGACATTGTAAAAGGTGTTGACTTGTCTGGCCAATTTTTTTTCCTCAGGGTGTCACTTCCCCATAGAAACCCATAGATGTTTCTCCGCACTCCTGGTCACATGACATTCACTCACTGATCAGCTGGCAGAGCTCATGCGGCAGCTTCCGCTGGCTTGTGGCGAGCACCTGCCGGCCCACGTCCTCGAAAATGACAGGCCGCGACTCCAGGTTCATCATCAGCATGGACTTCAGCTGCGTTTTTGCCCTCTCCAGCTCCATCTGGGCACAGAAGGCCCACATGTCAGGCCCCACCCACATGTCAGGCCCCACCCCACTTACGACCCAAGACTGACTGGACCAGCAGCCTTACCTCGCCTGCCACGCTGGACATCTGAATGAACTCCCGGGTTATGATCTCCACCATTTCTCGTACCTTAGGAGAGAAAAACATAATAATGAAGAGCTATGATAAACAATAAAGTAAGCTTTAACAATCAAATGCATTAAGCAGTTCAGTATAAAGATGATGGCAAGTAAAATACATAACAATTACATTATAAGCACAGATTACATCATAATAATTACGATTTACATAGAAAAAAATTCCAAAAGCTCATTACAGAAGTCGGCTGTCTACTTTAGTTTATTTGCCACTTAGCGTGCCGATTCAGGTCTACCATATCTTTAGACATCTCCTGCCCCACCCATATCCCACAGCATACCTGTCTGGGGTCTGCACTGGCGTGGATGCAAAGCAGGCCGCTGTCCTCGTAGCTGTGATGGTAGGATGTGGCGTTGTACATCCAGTGATGTCTGTAAAGCATGATTCGATTACACGACTCATGTCCATCCATCCACTCTCAAATGACCACCTTATGACCAACACCCCGCCCCACCCACTGTTACAGGACAAGTGGCATCACTTTCAAGGGTTTTTGAGGTAGGCAAAGCTAGTTTATTTATACAGCACAATTCTGACACATGGCAAGTCAAAGTGATTTAAAACGAGACGGTAAAATAAGACAAAGCCACATTTGTCCTCTGCAGGGGAGGGATTCTGCGTGGCTAAGCGGAGGACAGCATACCTGTTGAGGACGTTGAGGTAGAGGCGAGTAAACATGCCCTTTCCGGGACCGCCGGCCGAGAAGGAGCCGCCACCGCCCATCATCATGTTGAGGACCGCGAAGGGGATGAAGTCATCCTCCTGCCACATGGATCAGAAGGGGGGGGGGGACCTCAATTCAGGAAGCAGGACGAGTGGTTGGTGCACAGGGGGCACCCAGAAATGTGCACTCACCAGGAAGGAGCAGCTCTCTAGGCCGATCATGATGTGCGTGAGCTCCGGGATGGGCGTTGGGCCCAGGCTCACGTCTGACATATCCTTCTCGGTCTGAGAAGAGCAACCAAAGACCGGCAGGTAAGGAACAGCCACATTATGGCACAATGTGGTACAGAGTGCAGCTTAGGCTGGCCCACCTTCACGATGCCACCCGTGTATTGAGCGACAGAGCGGTCCACTTTCTCTGGTGTGCCCGCTCCCCACACCGGCGTCATGCCCAGCAGGTACTTCCTGGCACAGGCGACCAGCTGCTCGTGCTCGATGCCCACGCCGGCCAGGACCATGCGCTCCGGGCAGTAGTAGCTGCGCAGGTAGGTTGTCAGCAGGTCCCGGTCGATCTTCTCCAGGTTCTCGACAGGACAGAAGCGTGGGAGGCCCACGGTGTTCCCACGAAATGCCGCCTGGGTTGACCACAGGAGGGCAGTAGTACTGACAAAACTGGGTTTTTATATCTGGGTGTGCATGTCCTGCGATGGAGCACCAGCCCCTCCGGGGCACCTTCCTGCCTTGGGCCCTATGTTGCTTTAGTCTGGTTCCAGGCCAATCCATGAATGCTGTAACCATTTCCCCCCAGTATTTATGCATAATACAAATTTGGATTAAAATCCAATTTAAGCGCATTTTTTCATGAACAGTGAGTTTTAAAGGTTTTTCATGCCATCCAAAATACTGTCTTACAAACAGACATCAGATAATTTGGTAACACTTAACTTCAGCATATTTTTAGCCTCGGAGAGTATACAAAAAAACCCAGAGGAGAAGTCCCCCACTATGACAAGAGAAGGACAGGAAAAAACACACATGTAGAGCCGGGGCAGAGACCTCAAACCCTGGACCTCAGATGTACGTAGGAACAGTGATAACCACAATGTCACCCACAATGGTCAAATATGCATTAAAAACCATACAATACCGCCAATCATCACCTGTGAAATACAAACTAAGAAATGCCAATGTTGTAAGACGACCAATCTACTGTTACTGTCCCAATGCAGTTAACCTCTGGATTAAATAGCCTTAAGTTATTTATGATTGGCCAAATCCGACAAGACCAAGTTCATCAAGCACATGATTGGAAGCAGCGAAGACCCTGACTGCCAGCAATGACTCACCGCATGGATCATCTCTGTCAGCAAGGGTTCTGGGTCTGGCCTCATGTTAAGATCTTCCAGCTCGAATCGCACGGCCGTCCTGGTCATCTCGATCTCCTCATCTGCAGCACCAACGCAGGACATCAGCACATGCACAGGACAGTACAGCAGAGGACAGGGGCCAGTGGCTCCAGTGATGTGGACTCACCCAGGAGACGAGGCTGCAGAACAGCGTCTGACAGCAGGCTGACCACCGTGTCCAGGCCCTTGACTTCAGCAGAAACCGCGTACATGGTGGTGTCTCTGTAACAATGCCAAAATGCCCTCAAAGCTGTCCAACCCAGTGTGACTGAAACCAATTTGACAAAAGTGCAGGAAATACCTGGATGCCTGACAGTCACAGATTCCTCCATGTTTTTCAAGAGTTAGGAGAATTTCATCTTTGCTGCCATACTGGGCTGTAGACTACGCAAAGGGCACAGCATAACTGGACTGCTTGACAATAAAGGACCAGTAATATTCTTCCAGCACCATATGGTACAGTCACAAATTACCATTGACATTACCATTGTAAATAACTTGCTTTTGATAGTGGAATACAGATACTTACAGAAAAAGCAAGTTTCTCCAGGAAGTGTGCAATTCCACTGGGATACTTTGCTTCATGTCTAGATCCTGAATTTATCAAAACTGAATGCATACAAGCAGAAAAAATAAAGACCGAATAAAAGAATACATACAATGAATTATTCAAAAATTTTACTATTCAGCTACATTGAAGTAATTCATCATAACTGGGAAACATTCCGACATACTCCACTTACTTCCTACTGTGCAGAATTGACCGAACTTGTTCTGCGACGCGACTTTAAGGCCGTTTTCCAGGGTAGTGATTTTAGTCTCATATTTTTCGTGCCCGTCTACCGAGGCGAACACCGGCTTGGGAATCCCGGGCAGAGGCGCGGACAGGGACACATTAGGGTAGCCAGTGCTACTGCTGTACCGCCTGTAGGCTGCGATTCCAAACCTTCACGGGAACAAACGAATTCAAAACCGACCCATACTGAATATGATTTAAAAAGAACGTAATACATAGTCTCCTAAAAGCAACATCTCTAATCTGATGCCAAACTGGTCAGAAAAATGGATTCACGTGACTATATGTGCTCGTTAATATCAGGTGTCATAGACCTTGACAGTATGTACTGCGCTTTATATTACACGGGGTACAACTTTGCTACATAGTGCATGTGACGAATTTACAAATTGGATATCTAATCATAATTCTTGAAATTTCGGGTATTGTTGGTGCCAAAAACAAAATCATAGTATCAAGAATAGTTACGCAATATGTTAACAATTACGCTAACCCATTTTAACGGCAAATGATAGTAAGGAAGATAGATTTCACTATACACAAATTAACCTTGAGGATTTTTTACACACATTACATTTGCAAATAATAAAAGTACCTTTTAACTTGGCCCCAGGTTCTGAACCTTGCCATGTGTGTCGCCATCTTAAAATTAAGAACTGGTCACCTCTGCCCCCTATCGGCCATCCGGAAGCTGTTTCTTAAACACTTCCTCTGCTTCCTGTTACCTAGTAACAGTCTGCTTGATTCGAAGTGGTAAATGTAATTACTGAAAGTGTTTCTTACGTTCTCACGAATCAGTTAAATGGGCAACACACACGCATTCTCAGTAGCGAATGTTCCATTTGCGAGGAAATCTTAGCTGTGGACATGTACAAGTTCTCTTAAAAAGGTGCCGTTTGTTACACCGCCTGAATTGCAAAGATCATCCTGGTTTCTGGTGATTAGATTTTTCTAGTCCATGCTAAAAATAATATATGATCAATCATGCTATATAAAGAGTGAATAACACTGATCAAATACGGGGCTCACAGAAAGTCTTGGGACACTTGCTTAGTAACAATGTCACAAACTTATTGGTTTCATAAAAGGCCAGTTGCAAACCGTGTTTAACATATCTACACATAGCTTCAGTAGGTTTTCTTTTGAAGCATTTTTTTGCCTAAACACGTTTGGCGTTTTATTTTAATGCAAAGATGTTACTAATTAAAAACCACCCAATGAGACTGCTTGCAATTACATTTTTTAACTCAGGACTTTTAGAACTATAATTTGAGTTTTAATTAATTGCTACTTGAACTTAATGTTTTATTCAAAACTACGGATTGTAATTCTTTACATATCACATATTACAGCTACAAATATGATCAAAATTCAGTTTTAATTATATGGTTAAAAATTGCAGAGGAAAAATAAGATGTGGGTAGAATTTCATTCAATGTGTCTGCTAAACAATCAACTAACCATATTAACTAGCTATAGCTCCGTCAGAAATAGTCTTTAGTTAAAAAAAAAAAAAAACAAGGAGCAATTGTTTTAGATTATGTCTGGTAGTGAAACAACCTGAGAAACAAGCAGTACGCATTTTGATGACGACATTGTGGTCACAAAAAAATGACGATTCACAGAGCCGCAGAACGTACTTTCTTTTGATGATGTTCATCCAACGTAACTTTTTTATTTATTTAGAAAAAAATAAAGGTTTTAAAAAACAATACTTTTCTATATATTTATTTAATTGACTATTGGATAAGGAACTATATATATATAGTTTCACAAAAATGAGGACATGACAGCAGCGAACAAACCTGGCACCGCGGAGGGATCTCAGCAGAAGGTAATGAGGAGCAAGCGCGTTCCTTCTTTCTCTCTTCCACCGCTGAAAGGTGAAGTACGGCGTGTTTTGTACCGTACTGATTTGTTTGAAATACTCATTTCGGAAACGTTGAATAAAGTTTGATTCACCGTATAAATGTCATATTTTATCTATTTTGTTGTCGTTAGTCATTTTTGTTAGTTTAAATATTTTGGTAAGGTGGTGAAATGAAGTTTGAAGAGTCATGACATGTGTTTCTGGCCTTTTTGCTAGGCCTCTTCCATATAGCATGTCCGATAACTGCCGAACCACCGTATCGTTGGTTATGAAATATCTCGTTTTTGTTGTTTCTTTCGCTAGTGTTAGTAGGTGTTTTATAAAGGAGCGGTTTATGCAATTTTTGATATTCAAATAATTAGCCATAGCTTGTTTTATTGAGGATATTCCAAGTATCTTATCGTAGCCGGGCATCGTTATTCAGTATTTGCTTCCGCTTGATTTTTTTCGAGCTGTTTTCATAGAGAATCCATATTTCAAAATTTTTGAGAGCGCTTAGTGTTGACAGTAATTTAAGGCGGCTTAAACTTGCGGTTTAATGGCTGAACCTCGAAAACATATTCATTATAGTGCTTAAATAGACCGAAGTAGGTTCTAATATACAGAGACGCAGTTTTATTTTAAGGTAGTTATGTGCTTTGAAATAATTAGTGGTTCTTTCGCATTGTGTTTCAGGGGTGCAAAAATGTCTTCTCAGCTGCAGTGGATGGTGATTAGGAACTGCTCCAGCTTCCTCATCAAGAGGAATGGGCAGACCTACAGCACGGTATGTCAGGGGCATGCTGTCGCTGAAACCACGAGTCCTGCTGGGGTGTCTCCCAGCTTATGGATGGGTGCCTCATGTTCAGAGCTTTAATCTTAAATGTCATCCTGAGCTTTGTTTTTATCATATCATGAATGGAGAGTTTCTTATATTCATGGATTGTATTTTCTTTTTCTTTAATAGGAACCCAACAACCTGAAGGCAAGAAACTCCTTCCGTTTCAATGGTCTCGTGCACAGGAAGACTGTCGGAGTGGAGCCAGCTGCTGATGGGAAGGGAGTTGTTGTTGTTCTCAAGAAACGTGCAGGTACTGAGGTTCTGTCCTGCTGCAGATCCACTGTGGCATGATAAAGCAGCAGCAGCAGCAGC